>DF366134.1:18431-34918 GCA_000787875.1 Solanum virginianum
GTGTCATTATTCAGATTTTAAGAGTCAAATAGTTAAAGTTTAATAGTAAATTCGGTATAGAGTCTTCAACTTTTGGGGGAACAAAGTTTTTCTACTTGGATATCTATGTGATAAATAGTATAAATCACAATTATTGACAATATAAATTCAAAATATTTAAAATATATACGAAACAAAAGATCCATAGAAAAAAAATCATACTCAGTAAATTCAATGAACCTGGTTGCTTGAATGTTGATGAAGGAATATGGAGTAGTGACATAACTTTCTTCTACTAGAAGGTGTGTAGGATTGCAAAGAAAATGTGGTACAATTCCTTAGGAAGGGAAGTTAATGACAACTCAGATGATTCAAAAATATTCATTTAATTTTCAACCCTTGTGATTGAAAACTACTTATAGGTTACTTATAGTCTTCTAGTGCAATTCCTTAGGAGGGGAAGTTAATCAATGTGAAAACTACTTATAGTCTACTTATAGTCTTCTCTAAATTCCATTAATTTCTCTGTAATCCATCACTTATGTAACACCCCATAAAATTACCAAAACGCCTCTAAAATGCATCGTGCGCATAATACATCTTCCAAATCTCCGATGGAAAACCCGAGATCAAATTTGCGATCAGCGTGAAAAATTGAGTGTAAAAATGGTCTTGACCCAATTTAAGAGCAACTGGGTCAAAAAATAATTTTTCAAATTTTGGGCCGAGACAGTATTGATCCGTGCCCCTGGCGCGACGTGGAGAGAGCGCGGATTAACACTTAAAGTTTTTTTTTATTCTTGACGGGAATTGAAATTTTATGGAAATTCGCAAAATACACTGGTCCGCGCCCCTGGCGCATCACGGACCAATGTACCATTTTTAAAATTTTCTCTTTTAAATTCGAGAAGGGTATTTTGTGTATTCCCAACCTATTTTAATACCGCAAAATATATTTCTAAGCCTAAATTTGTACGAAAGGGTTCCTTAAAACTTATTTTTCCTAAGTGCAAACGAGAGAAACTGATAGAAGGAGAAAAGAGAAAAAGAAGGGTTTCAAAGTCCAGGGCCAAATTCGTAAAGAAATTGGGGATTCTTCAATCTCAGGTATGTAAGGATAAACTAAAAGCATGAGATTGTTCTCCCATGTGTCCCATAGATGGTCTTAGATGAGAATTGAAAGTTCTTAAGTCTACACACTTGTTTCTTGAAGTATTATCTTGAATTAATTAAGTTTCTACAATGTTAATGAGTTTCCTGTATATAATCTTCTTGGAGTTAAGTAATTGTTTGAGGGTATGTTCATGTTTTCATTCACATGAACCCTAATTGAAAACTATGGTTGCTTTTATGCTTTATTCTGAAAAACTGAGATTTGGTGGTCATACTGAGCATGTTAATTTCGATAATTTCTTTTAGCATATTTTACTAAATTTTATGAATATAACTTATGAGCATGTATAATGATTTGAGAGAGAGTTTTGGTGACATGTAGAGATTATTTTGAAACAAGAGTATTTCTTTTAGAAAACAATTGACATTCTAATGAGTTTTCATTGGATTGAGCATTGAGTCTAAATGATATTTTGAGTACATATTGATGACAATGTAAATATACTTTTTCATAATAATTTCATTGATAGATGATGGAGATAAATGATATGAGTCTTAAAGAAGATTGATATTAATAGATAACTGTGCATGTTTTAGTCTTGGGAGCATTATTGAGCACCGAGTTAGGTGAGGAATGTCACCCCAAGCCTATCAAAAGAATACACATGCATGTTTTAGTCTTGGGAGCATTATTGAGCACCGAGTTAGGTGAGGAATGTCACCCCAGAACTATGTTTGTCAGCATAGGATAGTCGTCCAAAATGTTCTGGCGACTCTTGTCTCAATAGTTGGATAATTCTCATTGGATTCGAGAGAGAGAGAGAGAGAGAGAGATACTACATCCTTTACTGTGGCAAGTTTAGGATGAGCATGGCAACGATGCTAATTCGTTGTGCTCCACCTAACTTAAAGATGGCGTGATAGGATAGCTATCGATTACTCTCAAGAAACATTGATTAAGCATGAAATTTCTAACGGAGTCATTCTTTCTTTTCAAATGTATATTCTAAAAAGCATGATTTACTTTAAACTTACATATTTTACTGAGTTGAGATGAGTTGAGCCTTTTAGTTGAGTTGATATTATCCCCCTACTATTCTACCCATTTTGGTTTCATTCAGCTATTTTATATACCAGTACATTCCAGTATTGACACCCCCCTCTGGGACTGCATTATTTCATGATGTAGTTATACAGGATCGAGATCATCAATAGGCGCATCATTGAGGATTATTGGACATTCAGCGAATTGGTGAGCCTCACTTACTTCGAAGGATTCATATGTTATTTTTATCTTGCTTTAGAGTTAGATATTGATTAGCTTTTTATTTTGATTGAGGTAGCCATGGGTCTGTCATTAGCATCAACTAATAATGATAGAGGCTTCATAGACTAGAGTTGGATTATTGGTTTTCTACTAGTCTTTTTTATAGTATTATTTTGAGGTTTGAGGAGATGAGCCCATTTACTACCTTTTTGTTCTTCTGCTAATTAGTAGAATGTATTAATAAATGAATGTGATGAGGTCAAGTGGTTCGCTTGGGGACTAACAATAGCCTCTGTATGCCGATTACGTCTAGGGTACCCTTCCGGGATGTGAAAAACTTGGTAAGCATGAGTTCAAGAGTCCTAGGGAGTCTATGAAGTCATGTCTAGTAGAGTCCTTATTATTGGTGTAAAGAGCTCCACATCTATAATTTGGAGGCTATAGGACATTTAGGAATTGTTTCCCTTCGTTTAGATACTAAATCGTGCGATAAAGTCAAATTCTACGAAAGTTCCTTTCTAAATTGTGCTTTACCCATTTGCAGACCATGTTTTTTAAATGTATCATAGACTTGAAGGATACCATCACCACCGAGAAGCTTGAGCCTGCTACTATGCTTGATGTGCATAGGGCAAGGAGAGTGAGATGGAAGAAGCTTGGGGTGAGACGGGAAATAGATTTCCCTTTCTGCAGAGACCTTGGAAGTATATGTCACCACCGGTGAGTGCACCCATATTCAATAGTAGATATAATCTGAGGCCAAAGAGGAATCAACCGTTCAAGATTTAGAACCCTCCATCCCGAGGAAGTGTGGCTCGAGGATGAAAAGGGAAGTCACCATGTGGAAGGTATGACAAACTTCATTTGGGATGGTGTCTTTTGGGCACCCACGACTGCTTCGCATGTGGCCAAGCGGGTCACTTTTGGAGGGATTGTCCAAGGCAAGTTAACAAAGTTCAACCCGCTAGATCTACACCATTAGTTAGAAAAAATCAGAGAGATATTACTCCTAGCCTGAGCGAAGCCATAGAACAGTTATGTGCCGCAATAGTTTCCCAGCTCATAGAGACACTCCAGGATGTTGTGACAAGTATGAGTTGAGTCTTTACTTGCTTTTGATGTTATGCATGCGCGAAAGGTTTATGTTTTCAAGAATTTTAATATTGCCAAATAAGAGTGAGATTTGAGGCCTTGTAAAACCATAAATAGAGTAATTACACCCCTGAGCTAGAAAGATGATGAGGGAGAGGAGGAAACTGAGTAGTGGGAGTGGTGATTGATTGAGGCTTATAGTTAGAGATATGTATCCATTAGGTAACTAGTGAAAGGATGAGTTGATGGCCATAAGCTTGATGAAAAAATTGAAAGTACCCTATGATTATCATGATGATGTGGAGTATAGAGAGAGAGAGAGAGTTAGTGTCATAATATGTTAGAGCGTGCCCAGAAACTAGAAGGAAGTATATGTTAATGTGTTGTAGTATTTATTCTATTGAGGGTGAAATGTAAATTTTGAATAAGGGGAAAGAGTGTTTTAATATGATAGATCAAAATTAGGCTTATGATTGCAATTGAAAGTTCATGAGACTCATCAAGTTATGAGTTTGGTCAGATAAAGAGATATGATTGAATAGGTGAGTGGTACTGAATTGTGGGGGAGGGATGTATTGATTGAATACTCGCTATGAGATTTTTGTGGGATTATGTTCCCTAAATATTCATCTAGTAGTTGTAAATTAGCGTTAAAGAGGTATATGATAGATGCACATGTTAGTACTAGACCCTAAACTTGACTTTTGAGGAGATACTATCATGAGAGTGATAGTCTTAGTTGGAGATTGTCTCTAAGAGGCTTGCCATAGTGTATGGAGATGTTAATTTGTCAGGAAAATTATGTTATGTGTAGGGTACAATTGTCACTTAGGTGAGTCTCATGAAATGAGGATAACTCAATAGATAAGAAGAGACTTGAGATGTGTATTCATGATTGTATAAAGATGTGTGAAGCTCTAAGTTGTGACTACTATAAGAGTCTAGACAATATCCTTAAGTTTAATGTGAAATGAGTCGAGGTAGGCATTCTATGTTATCCCTATCAACTAATTTAATTGGGGGGTTTTATGGATAGATGATGAGAAGTCATCCATTATAGTCTAAGTCTTATACAGATGGGTTTATGAGAACATAGAAGTTGAGTGTTAGCAGATAAAAGAAGAGGCTAGATTACAAGAGGTGTGGGAAGTGGTTAGGTATGCCATAAGAATAGTAAATATAGATAGATCCCCATAGAGGTGGGAAAGGAGCTAAGAGTGATATTATTAAAAAGAGTCTAAGCGGCTAGTTATATATATGTGGCTATAGCATAACAAAAGAGTTTATGATATTCTCATGGGTACTGATTCCTTGACCGAATGTAGGTATGTGCTTACTTCCTAAGAGAGGAAATTGATTCCCAACTCTAGACAGGGGACCTTGAGAGCTAAGGGAGAGATGATGAAGTGGTAGACCGAAGTAGATCTTGAGTTTGATAGAGATGGGTTGATGGAGATGGACATCAGTTCTTGTTATATCAAACGTTCCTTATTCTTCCGTTGAGGCGATACTCTCTTCACTTTTGGTATGTGACTGCCACAACTGTGGCCTAGTCCCATATACCACTTATTGATTGTTACTCGAGTTTTGAGGATGAAAAGCAATGAAGTCATTCATCAGTTTTGATCTTACCCCATTGATTTGAGTGTTTCCACTCCTATGTTAAATGAGACGTGACCTGCGTTTTATACTATGTATAGTTCTGTGAACTCAAATTGAGTCTTGATAGATGAGAAAGATTGTAATCTATGAATGTTCTCAAATAAGATTTCTCGATTGAATCGTGCTAATGATCTTTTATTGCGAGCTCTTTAAGTAATCCAGCTTACCAGTCTTGATAAAGATATTGATGATAGTAGACGAGTTATAGGTGATGGGAGAGAATGAGTACTTCTAAATTGTGACAAAGGAGTTAAGTTCCTATCCTTGAGTTGACATTCCTTTTGAGCCTCTCGTACTTGAGTATGCAAGTCCTTGATAGTGTTCCTGCCTAATAATGATGTTGGAGATAAAGTTGGACCTTAGATATTGTGTTCTAAGTCTACTCTTGAGAATGAGTATTCGAGTGTCTAAGTATTTAAGTTCTTGATTGTATTCATGCATACCTGGCATGGAGAGGTAGCGATTCGAGGTTTCGCCAACGAGAGAGATGATGAGTTCTGCCAGGTCTAAATTATGATGATTGATAGTAGTAGACTGAGAGTGGGGATAGATGAGAAGGAGAGAATGTAGCATTTTTGTGATATTAGTGTTAAACTTGTATGATGTAGGGATAGAGATAGGGAGAGAGAGAGAGAGAGATAAGACCCTATGACGTGCAATAGATATTTAAGAGTAGGTGGGTGTGACTTGGAGCAGGAGTTCACTGGATGGTGGAGGTAGAGGTGTTAAGTAGGCTTGAAGATTCTAAGATATAGTTGAAGTGGTTAGAGTGATAAGCTTTAATGCGTGGTTGTTATCATGTACGTATTTATGATAAACTATTGAAGACCTCGTGATAAGGGTTAAAAGTAAGGATATGGGGTAGTTAAGAGGACTAGTAATCTTTTGATAGAAGCCCCTATAGAAGTGTAGAGTTGAGTATTGAGGATTAGCTTTGTAGGAATATGATCAACTCGTGAATAACACCTTGAGGCTTAGAAGTAAGTTTGAATGGAAGAGGAGGAGGTGGATAGATAGAAATTTGAGTAAGAGTTATAAGCTTAAGTTGATAGAGTAGAGTGTCACGAAAAGGAGCACAATTGAGATGAGGTCCTAAGCTTGAGAGTGTACATAGAGTCTTATGCATTGACGATCCCATTCTCCATAAGAGTTGATGGTTTTTTTTAGTTCTAAGGACTGATTGTCAAAATGTTTAAGCGATTCGAATTGATTGAGTTTCGTTATTCCATTTGTGTTTGATGGTGAAAATGTCTAAAAGGGTATCTCTACTCTTGATTTGAATCAATTTGTCTGTTCTAAGTGACTTGTGACTATCCAGATTGATTGATTGAGTATTGAAAGGAATCTTGACTGATATTCGTGCCTAATGATGAGAATGTCGAAGGAAATTTCCTTACCTTTAACTAAATTGATTGTCTTTTCTTGAGTTGATTGTCTACTTTTGAGTCCGAATAGAGTTGACTGTTGATTGAGAAAGGACCGAAAGATTTGATTGATAGATATGAATGTTAAGATGAATTCTGAGTCTATTCATATCTTGATATCTATATTTACTCATCATTCGAGAACGAATTATCCCAATGGGGAGATTATGTAACACCCCGTAAAATTACCAAAATATCCCTAAAATGTATCGTGCGCATAATGCATCTTCTAAAGCTCCGATGAGAAATTTGAGATCGAATTTGCGATCAGTACAGAAAATCAAGTGGGAAAATGGTTTTGACCTAATTTAAGAGCATTCGGGTAGAAAAATAATTTTCTAAATTTTGGCCGAGACAGTGTTGATCCGCGCCCCTGGCGCGAACGAAGGGGGCGCGAAGTAACACTTAAGTTTTTTTTTAAATTTTTGATGGGATTTGAAATTTTATAGAAATTCATGAAATACACTAGTCCACGCCCCTGGCGCGTCGCAGACTAGTGTACCATTTTAAAAGTTCTCTTTTAAATTTAGAAAGGGCATTTTCGATATTTTTAACCTATTTTAATACCCCAAAATATATTTCTAAGCCTAAATTCATACGAAAGGGTTCCACAAAATCCATTTTTCCTAAGTCTAAATGAGAGAAACTGAGAGAATGAGAAAAGAGAAAGAGAAGAGTTTCAAAGTCCAGGGCCAAATTCATGAAGAAAGTTAGAAATTCTTCAATCCCAAGTATGTAAGGCTAAACTAAAAGCATGGGATTTTTCTCTTATATGTCCCATAGATGATCTTAGATGAGAATTAAAAATTCTTGAGTCTACGCACTTATTTCTTGAAGTATTATCTTGAATTAATTCTTGAATTAAGTTTCTACAATGTTAATGAGTTTCCTGTATATAATCTTCTTGGAGTTGAGTAATTGTTTAAGGGTATGTTCATGTCTTCATTCACATGAACCCTAATTGAAAACTATGGTTGCTTTTATGCTTTATTCTGAAAAATTGAGATTTATGGTCATACTGAGCATGCTAATTCTGATAATTTCTTTTAGCATATTTTACTGAATTTCATGAATATAACTTTTGAGCATGTATAATGATTTGAGAGAGAGTTTTGGTGACATGTAGAGATTATTTTAAAACACGAGTATTTCTTTTAGAAAACAATTGACATTCTAATGAGTCTTGATTGGATTGAGCATTGAGTCTAAATGATATTTTGAGTACATATTGATGACAATCGAGGTTTCGCCAACGAGAGAGATGATGAGTTCTGCCAGGTCTAAATTATGATGATTGATAGTAGTAGACTGAGAGTGGGGATAGATGAGAAGGAGAGAATGTAGCATTTTTGTGATATTGATTTCATTGATATATAATGGAGATAGATGATATAAGTCTTAAAGAAGATTGATATTGATAGATAATTGTGCATGTTTTTAATCTTGGGAGCATTATTGAGCATCGAGTTGGGTAAGGAGTGTCACCCCAGAATTGCGTTTGCCAACATAGGATAGTCGTGCAACACATTCTGGCGACTCTTGTCCCAGTAGTTGGACAATTCTCAGTGGATCCAAGAGAGAGAGATAGATAGAAATACTACATCCTTTACGTGGCAAGTTTAGGACAAGCATGACAATGATGTTAATTCGTTGTGCCCCATCTAACTTAGAGGTGGCGCGATAGGATAGATGTCGGTTAAGAGAAACTTCCAAACAACATTGATTAAGCATGAAATTTCTAACAGAGTCATTTTTTCTTTTCAAATATATATTTTAAAGAGCATGATATACTTTAAGCTTGCATGTTTTACTAAGTTGAGATGAGTTGAGCCTTTGAGTTGAGTTGATGTTATCCCCCTACTATTCTACCTGTTTCAGTTTCATTCAACTATTTTACATACCAGTATATTTCACGTACTGACGTTTCCCTCTGAGACTACATCATTTCATGATGTAGATGTACGGCATCGAGATCATCAGCAGGCGCATCGTTAGAGATCATTGGACATTCATCGGATTGGTGAGTCTCCCTTGTTTCGGAGGATTCATATGTTATTTTCATCTTGTTTTAGAGTTAGATATTGATTAGCTTTTTATTTTGATTGAAGTAGTCATGGGTCTGTCATTGGCACCACCTAATAATGATATTGATTGATAAACTATGAGCTAGTTTCTTTTCTACTAGCCTTTATTATAGTATTATTTTGCGATTTGAGGAGATGAGCCCATTTACTGCCTTTATGTTCTTACGTTGATTAGTAGAATGTATGAATGAATGAATGTGATAAGGCCAAGTGGTTCGCTTGGGGACTGGCAATAGTATCTGAGTGCCGGTTATGTCTAGGGTACCCTCCTAAGGCATGACAACTTACTACCCATAATTCCATCAAACATTGGACATATCAAAAATAAAACAGTGTCAAAAAAAATACACTATTTAATATTGAAGTGACATCTTTATACTCAATTCAAAAATTTCAAGACTATTTTGAACATATATCTATCGGAGATTATTTTATGTGTCACTTTTTTATGACTTTCAATTTATTATATAATAATAATATAGTAATCTACTTTAAAGAATTCTTTATATTTTATTTAAACACTCATCTTCATAACTCATACCACTTAATTTGCATAATTGATGTTATAATAATATCCATTAAACTTAAATTTTTACTAACACATTTTTTTTCATGATTCCTAGTCATAATAATCATTAATCTTCATTATTACTATTCTTTTCGAGTCTATAGCCCCCAAATAACATTTTACTTATAAGTTTAATAAATTATCATAATTTTTTTCACTTGATCACAAGTGAAAAAATTATTAGGATCTTAATTCCTTGAACAATATGAGGCTGGTGGATATAAATACCGAAAAATCGAATCGAACCAAACTTATTCGGTGTAGGTGTTATTTTTTCAAAAGTTCGTTCTTCCGTTTGGTGTTCGGTGTAGCGGTCTTGAAACTTCGGTGCACCGAAAAACTGAACTTTTATTAGAATTTTTTTTAAAAAAATAAATATATCAGACCAAAAAATAAAATTATATTTATATACATATAAATCAATTAGCAATTAAATCATTCATAAAACAAGTCAAAGTAACAACAAATTTATAATGTATATAGTTAACTTGAAATATTATTTCTCAAGACAAATTCAAACATATTTTTGCCGATTTATATCATATAAAGGATGTCGTCGTGCTTGTTTTCCTCAAGTAATAGTTGGATGCGCAAGTTATTGGCAAAGATAAATATAGTTTTTTAAGCACAATAAGTGTTCCATGGAAGCACATCATCACTTTACATGATTTTAAGTTTTTAAGTGTCTTATACTTTGATTTTGTTCTCATTTTGATTTACACTGAAAACCCATTTTAAAAACACCAAATAAAACTGAACCGAACCAAAATATTTTGGTTCGTTATATGGTGCACACTTTTTAAAATTGAAAATCAAAGAACCAAATCAAAATTTGCTAAAATCAAATCGATGAATCGAACGCCCACTCATAAAGACTGTATTATAAAAAAATGAATGAAAGGAGTATCAATTTGATTAAGAACTGTATTTTTAAGCATAAATTTGGGGAGATAGAGCCCTCAAAGGCAAGTTACATTGATATTGGCGAGAAGGTATAATAAACTTAGAAGAGAATTTTAAATTTTTTTTTATAATTTTGACTGGTATTTGCTAAGAAGGTAAAAGATAATTCGATCAATATTCTCTTTTCATTGTTATTATCATATTTTTTGAAAAAAAAATCCTAAATTGCTTTTCTTGCTGAGTTTGATTTTCCTTCATCTTCAGTTTAATCGTTCCTTTGGTTTTTGGAATGAAGATTGGATCGGAAGTAAATGATTCACATCCTATCCTATTTTGCTTCTTGTTCTTATTATCATATTTATAGGCCTAAAGTCATGGACCGAGCTATTCTTTGACCTAGAAGGCTGGGAAGACTCCTATATGTCCCTCTACCTAATCCAGATGAACATGTACTAATTTTGAAAGCTCTTGCCCAGAAAAAACTATAGATTCTAGTGTCGACTTGATGGTAATTGAAAGAGATGATGCTTGTAAAAATTTTAGTGGAGCAGACCTAGCAGCACTGGTTGGTTTATCTTTTTTGTTAACCTGTTTGTTTCACCTATCTTTACTACCCCCACTCCTTCTCTCTCTCCCCTTCCCTCTTTTCCCACCCCCACACCAAGAAAAAAACTATTGAAAACTGTGGAACTTTCACTACTTTTTTCTCATGGTTGATACTTTTATCAAAGGTGTGTTTCCTTTATTGATTTTACTAATTGCTTAAATGTGCTAGACGAATGAAGCTGCAATGGTTGCACTTGAAGATAAATTGACAGCCATGGATACAAGTTGTGATGACAAACCATCAATTATTAAGGAGGCACATTTCAAATGCGTTTTGGAAAAAATTCTTCATCTATTTTCGACAAGGTACATCTAATTCTATCACCCAGTATCATCTACAGACTACAAGCCATTTATGATTGTATGCTAAATTCTATCATGGTCTCTTATTCTTATTAGATGTAGCAAATAAAATATTATCAGGAGCTATCAAAATACTTCAGAGCAACATGAAAGCCTTGGTGAAGGGAGTGGGAACATAGAATGCTTAGGGTGGTAGTCATATGGAGCATCTCTAGCCAGAGGAGAAGGTTGCAGGATAAGTATTTTATAATTGTTGTTTCTTCTTGTGTTAGCTATAGTGCATAGCGAGAGCAAAGAGAGTAGAGAGGGGGAGAAAAAACATCTTTGATCCTTTCCTCTCCTTTTTTTGGTAGAGTTTTGGTTGGATTAAAGAGAAATTCTTAAGTGTCTATGGAGGGTTCAATTGAGTAATGGCATTACCGTAATTGAAAATAAAAAAAGAAATCCAACATTTATTTCTCTTGAAATTGATATACAATTTATAAAATTATATATTGATGCTGCTTTGTAACTATACTTACAAACTACTTGAAGTTAATTGTAGAATTACTAATAAGTTTCTTCAAGAATTGTAGGAACATAATTAGTGTATTCATAACGCAAGTGACTGTATTACTAATAAGTAGTACTCTAAAACAATAACCAGCATTTTCTAACCTTACTAAAGATAACCAGAGAAATCAACTAGTCTTCTTACTTCAAACTATTAGGACTCGTAATAAAAATGTTCCACTCTAATAAAGAAACTAACTACTTGATATTTTAATTTGCATAAAGACCTAAAATGATCTGATGTGATAATATTCAAATGGAGGATCATGCATTAAATATTATCTCCCTCGTCTGACACTTTATTTATACCCACAATATGTTCAGGGTAAGTCTGCCAAAAATCTTTGTCAAAGGAAGGATTTTGTGTCTGTGTGTGATAATACTCCCATGTGATTGAACGCTGCGACTATTAATACATTATAAAATTTGACTGTAATATGGTATCCAGTTCACCCTCGAAAGAAAAGTTAATTTCAAATGATATCACACTCTTAATGACTAGAAGTGACATTTTTATGATATACTCCCTCTCTGTTGAACAGAAATTGCTAATAATTAAATGATATCACACTCTTCTGTTCCAAACAAACATTGAATTCTAACTTAATGCAAATAAAATGAGAGAAAATGTGTTAGTTGAAGGAAAATCAAAATCAGCAAGGAAAGCAATTTGGGATTATCTTTTTTCAAAAAATATAATAATAACAATAAAAAGAGAATATTGACCTGGTATCATCTACAAACTACAAGCCATTTATGATTATATGCTAAATTCTATCATGGTCTCTTATTGTTATTGGGATGCAACAAATAGAATACTATGAGAAGCTATCAAAATACTTCATAGCAGCATGAAAGCCTTGGTGAAGGTAGTGGGAACATAGAATGCTTAGAGTGCTAGTCATATGGAACACCTCTAGCCATGGGACAAGGTTGTAGGAAAAGTATTTTGTATATTACTATTTTGTCTTGTGTTAGATATAGTGTGCGACGAGAGCAAAGAGTGTGGAAAGAGGAGCAGAAACATCTTTGATCCTTTCCTCTCCTTTTTATGGTAAAGTTTTGATCAGATCAAAGAGAAATTCTTGAGTGTCCCTAGAGGGTTCAATTGAGTAATGGCATTACTGTAATGCAAAAAAGGAACTTTCTTTGTGCTTTGTTCCTTTTTTTCTTTGTACGGTCATTAAAGAATCAATGTTTTTTATTCTAACTAATTTTATATTCACATTTTTGTTTAATCGTAAAATTATCACTTGTAGTAATCACTAGTAACGAAGATCCCGTGCAATGCATGGGCCCAATAATTATTCATAAATTTAATCTTTAATGATACAATCAAACGGTATTAAATTTTCTCATTAAGTATAAAAATTAATATCCAATAAATATATTATTAATATTAATTAAATTTTAAATATATATATATATTTGTTGTATTTTCTTTTTGACACGAATATAATTATCTAAAGATATTAAAATAGTTATTTAATTTAATTTATTCAGTATAAAGAGAAATTTATTTTATCCTAATTTTAGTATTTACTTAACTTAAAATAACTATTTCGGGGTGATACAGTGAAATCATAGTTGAAGCAATTGGAAAAATTACTTATTAGCGACAATATTGCAAAATTGTAGTTGAAGCTAGCAGCTGCCTTATAAAAATCAAATGAAAAAGTCTATAAAATAATTTTATGGACCCCGCATAATGTATAAGAGGAAGATGGCAAGCGACAACTCAAACAGGAAATTTTTTTTTCTTTTTTTTAAGGGGGGAGATTATTATTATGATATATTTTACTAGTGCTCACTAGAGGTCTCTGAGCACCTGGTCAGTACTTTTTGAATCTATGAGTTTAAGGCCTTTAACTCATTTTGTTTTACTTAGAGTTGTGGTAACTTCTGACTTCTATGCTAAAACAGAGTTTAAACTCAAAAATCAAAGCATGAGAAGATCCTTCATTTTTCTTATCCAGACATGGTAGTTTGAACCGTTAAGTTGATCCTTTTGCTCGTTTTTACCTCAATTTTCATGAACCTTGACCAGACTCTGATACCATTTGTTGGGGTCTATATAGCGGAGTGAGCAATAACATTTTAGGAGGAATAATATAGTAAAGTATACACCAGAAAATTTAATGTGGTTCACCGAAAACTTTTTGGTCTACGTCCACAAATCAACATATTTGTTATATTTCTTTTACTATTACAAATAGTAGCCACAAATGTACCATTTACTTCTACTATTACAAATAGTAGGCTCTCAGAGATAAAATAAAAAATAGTCTTAGGAAAATATTTCCTAATCACACACGCACTATTTTTCTTTACAGACTATTTTATTTTATAATCGATGGTATACCTTACAAAAGAAAATACTCAATGTATTTTCTTTCTCTCTGTGACTCTCTTTGTTTTTCTCTCTTTCTTATGTGTAGAACTTAGGAGCAGAGTGCTCCTTTATATAGAAAAACTTCAATCTACTTTTCTTTGGTAGGTGATCAATTCATATCATTTAACAACTTTTGACAAGCCAAACAAGAAATGCCCACAGCCTTCATTTGAACAATTGAAATGTCCACAATCTTTATTTGAATAATTGTTCAATTGGGCCCTCTATTTGGAGGGACCCACTCAACATCTTTTACCTTCTCAGCAAATACCAATCAAAATTATCAAATAAATAATTAAAATTCTCTTATAAGTTTATTATACCTTCAACACAATATCAATGTAACTTATCTTTGAAGGCTCTATCTCCCCAAATTTATGCTTACAAATACAGTTCTTAACCAAATTGATATTCCTTCCATTCATTTTTATATAATACAGTCTCTAAGGGTGGGCATTCGCTTCTTCGGTTCAATTTTAGCAAATTTTGATTTGGTTCTTTGATTTTTGATTTTGAAAATGTGTGCACCATTTACTGAACCGAAATATTTTAGTTTGGTTTGGTTTTATTCATGTTTTAAAATGGTTTTTCTATGCAAACTAATGAAAACGAAAATGAGGACAAAATCAAAGTATAAGACACTTAAAAACTTAAAATCATATAAAGTGAGGATGTGCTTCTATGGAACACTTATTGTGCTTAAAAAACTATATGTATCTTTGTCAATAACTTGCGCATTCAACTATTGCTTGAGGAAAGTAAGCACGATGATAACTTGCGCATCCAACTATAGTTATGTCTCTTGTCGTCTTGAAAAATCTCAACGTTTATGTTTTAATTAGTTGATCAATACAGTTCTTCACCTTAAGAAATTGTTCACTCTGATGTCTGGCAATCACCTGTATTATCTAACTTAGGCTTCCAATATTATGTTATATTTGTGGATGATTTTTTTGTTTTACGTGGTTCTATCCTATGAAAAATAAGTCTAAGGTCTTCACACACTTTTGTTCTTATCAAAAATTGGTGGAAAATCTTTTTTATAGTAAAATCAAAATATTTTAAAGTGATAGGAGCAGAGAAGTTGACAATAAATCCATGCTTTTGCACTTTTTTAACTCATACATTTTCTTTCGCAAATCCTGTTCGGATACTCTCCAATAGAATGGGGTTACTGAACGAAAACACAGACACATAACCAAAATTGTGCGAACTATTCTTACCGAGTCAAAACTTCCTTCTCCATTTTGGGTAGATACTGCATTCTATGTTGTTTATGCTATTAACAGGATACCCACTCCCATTTTTTATGGAACTTCTCCCTTTGAAAAGCTTTTTGGGAAACCTCCAGATTATCTTTTCTTAAAGTCTTTGGATATGAGTGTTTTTTGAATATGTCTGCTCATGTTTTTCATAATCTTGTCACACGTTTTATACAATGTATGTTTTTAGAATATGCATCTAATTATAAATGGTATCATTGTCTAGATCCTAAAACTGGTCGTATTTATATTAGTTGGAATGTACATTTTCTTATTTGGAGCTTTGTACCCCAACTAATGCGGCCATCTCTCCTCCTGCCTTCTTTAACCCGCTTGTTGTCATATCGCCTTCAAATTTTATCCCTGCTATCACTTCTTCATCTCCTACAACTTCTTCCTCTCCAGTTGTCTCATCTACATTCACCAGTCCTTCTCATGGTTCAAATTCTAGTATTCCTCATACTTATTTTAGTCCTCCTATTTCATCCTCCTCACCTAGTGCGTTGCCTTCAAATAACGATCTGTCCTCAACTCACTCTTTTCCCAATCATCCAATGTAAACTCGATCGAAATCTGGAATCACTAAGCATCGTCAATTGCTTTCCTTAAATAAGACTCATGAAATTGAACCATCTTGTTTCTCTTAGGTTGTCAAAATTCTCAAATGGCAGATAAATTCAATGCACTTTTAGAAAATAAAACCTGATTGCTCGTCCTTATAGCAATACCATGAACTTGATTGGTTGTAAATGGGTGTATCATATAAATGTAACTCAGATGGGTCTGTTGAGTATTACAATGCCCGCCTTGTAGCACAAGGTTTTCTCCAACAACCGGGTATTGATTATCATGAGACTTTTAGTCCTGTTGTTCAGCCAACTATGGTACGTATTGTTCTATCTTTTACTGTGTCTTTTGCTTGGCCAATTAGGCAACTTGATGTTAAAAATGCTTTTCTTCATGGTGTGCTTAATGAGGATGTCTTTATGAAACAACCTCCTGGTTTTACCAATCCAGATTATCCTAATCATGTTTGCAAGTTAACTAAAGTTATTTATGGTCTAAAACAAGCATCAGGTGCTTGGTTTCATCGCTTTAGTACATTTCTACTCACCCAAGGTTTTATTTGTAGTAAAGCAAATCCTTCTATGTTTATTCATCGTTCTTCTTTGGGTATTCTTATATTATTGTTGTATGTGGATGATATTATTCTCACCGATAGTCATTCACAGCTTCTTGTTCAATTCATAGCTCGCCTTTCTCATTAGTTTGCAATGAAC
>DF366133.1:777-11857 GCA_000787875.1 Solanum virginianum
CTCGACGCTTCTTATCTTACTTATGATTATGAAAGACTTTCCTTAGTCCCACTCCCTTTTTTTATAATTGACTCTTATCATTTATCTTATTTTGCTTCCGTAACCAAGGATGTGTAGTATGATATGCTAAGAGGCTTGTTTGGGTTGTCTCCAGACTTCCCATTTGTTGTGTCACGTCTAGGCCCCAGGCTTGGGCCGTGACAACAATAGTCATTTCAAAGGACCCACACCCAAATATGTTATATGTTGGAACATAACACCAGATCCAAATATGTCACACCCCGGGAGAGGACCCAAGACATGACCGGCACCCAGTGAACCACTTGGCTTCATCACATTCATTCATTCATACATTCTACTAATCAGTGAAAGACAAAGGAATAGTAAATGAGCACATCTTATAATCAAGTCTCAAAATAAAAATTATATAATAGAAGACTAGTAGAAGAAACTAGCTCATAATCTTAACAATCAACATTCGAATCTAGTCTATGAAGCCTCTATCACTATCGAGTGGTGCCAATGATAGACCCACAACTACCTCAATCAAAATAAAGCTCATAAATGTCTAACTCTGAAACAATATGAAAATAACATAATAAATCCTCTCAAGTAGGGGAGGCTCACCATTCCGCTGAATGTCATAAATGCTCAACGATGAATCTATTGATGATCTTTATCCCTTGTATCTGTATCTTAAAATGATGCAGTACCGAATGATGTCAGTACGTTGAATGTACGGTATGTAAAATAGTTGAATAAAAGTGAAACAGGTAGAATAATATAGAAGCAACAATCAACTCAAAATAATAATAATCAATATGTCAAGTGTCTATCTTAAGCAAGAATAAAGAGTAGACAAATGACCCATCTATCCCATCAACATAATCAATCAAATGAAACTCCTCTCAGAAAGACTCGTCTCAACTCATCTCATCTCATCTCGACTCAGATTACTCAGTTTGGGAACTTTCTAAAAGTTTCTCTTGTCCAACAACAATTACTTATGAGCCAGTGATTGTACAACAATCTCACTGATATTGTCACAGTCATTCCATACTTGCCAGGTAGATATGAATTTCCTAGAGAGTGCTTTTCTGGTGCGAAATGAAAGTCAAAATAAGGAACAAATCGAAATCAAATGGATAAGTCCAAATGGAGACAACAATCTATAAGTCCTCTATGTTATTCAGGGACTTCTAATCTAAGGGAACCTAACATAGTATAATATGATGGTCCTAATCCTCATATGTGCTTTGTTATGTAGTTTGACAAGTGTGAGTTGGATTAAATTTTACTCTTTCGGTGCTCAATACTCCCCCCCCCCCATGACTCAATACTCATAAAACAATCCATCTGATCAAACCACAAACTATCTCAATCATCTCATCTCAAATCAGCACGTAGAGGCTCTTATCATTCAATCAGTCTCATAGAGACTCCAATCATACTATCAATTCAACTATCAATCATTAGCTCAAAGCTTAGAACAACCATTAAGGAATAATCAATAAGATAAATTAATAAAGTTCATTTGGGAAGACTCATTAATAAAGTTCATTTGGGAAGACTCATGAACCATCAAATACTATCAACCTATCATCATTCTCACATTCACAATCACAATCACTATCAACATTCTCAATCAAGGCTCTAGACTCAATCCCTATCTTCATTCATGCATACTTTATCAAATAATAAGTATTGTTTATGCAATAATTCATGTAAAACATCTCATTCAAGAAAAGAGTTTATGATGATCATCAACATATGAAATACATGTAATAGTAAAAGTTTTTGAGAATTAATCAAGAATTATGTATGTAAACTCATGAATTTTCAACTCTCTTCTAAGACTATCTATGGGGCGTGTGAGAAAATAATCTCATTCTTTTAGTTTAGACTTACATACCTAGGATGAAGCTATCAACAATCAAGCTCTCAAGAATCCTCTTGAATTCTTCAATCTTACTTTTTCCTCTTCTCCTCTCTCAAGCCCTAGACTTTCAAGTGGTTAGCTACTGCAGTTCTTAAAGAAAGCTTTTGGTGAGTCCTCAACTCCAAGGACAATCATTAGGAATTTCTAGTATTTTTTTCAAGTGTTTTAAACACAAGGCCATATTTACTCATTAAAATGACTCAATTTGATCGTGTTTTGAGTTCAGGAGGGGTTGAGAATTGATTGAAATACCCCTCAAAATAAAAAAAAGTTTATTCAGAAAAATGCCCAGTTTGCAATGTGGACTGGGTGCAGACCTATATATTTTTTTCTTGAATATTTTCCGAACGAGTTTTCCATTCTCGTAAAAAAATTTTAAAAAATACAAGGCACTATCTGTGTCCCAAGCTCATTGTGCCTTGGGCACGCCAGTCATTAGAAATCTTTTTGATCGAAAAATTATTTTTTGATTCAGTTGCTCTATGATCCGAACAAGACCATTTTTCCACTTAATTTTTCATGCTAATTGCATATCCAGTCTCAGATTCGTAAATGGAGCATGAGAAGACGTATTATGCATACATCTCTATTTTAGGGGTATTTTGATAATTTTATCGGGTGTTACATCATCTCTCCCGTGGGATCATTCATTCTCGAATGATGAGTAAAGGTGGATATCAAGGCTCGAATAGACTATAAACTCATCTCACATTCACATTTATCAATCAACCTCTCAACTCTATCACAATCATCAATCAACTTTATTCGAATTAAAGAATAGACTATCAACTCAAGAAAAGAAAATCAATTAGTTAAGAGTATAGATATTACCTTCAATATTCTCATCATATGGCATGAATAGGTGTGAATATTTAGCTTTCATCTCCTCCTCAGCTTCCAATATAGCTTCCTCAATGAATTGATTTCTTCACAGGACTATGATTGAGGTTATCTCTTTGGTTCTCAACTTGCAAATTGATGATCAAGGATTTGGACTAGAATTTCTTCGTATGTCAAGCTATCCTTAAATCCAATACTCTCCACAGGGATTACCAAGTTAGGATCTCCCAAATATTTCTTCAGCATCGGTACGTGGAACATTGGATGGATTCCATCTAACTCAGAGGGCAACTCTAATTCGTAAGCAACCTTCCCAATCCTCTTCACAATCTGATAAGGTCCAATATAGAGTGGACTCACTTTACCCTTCTTCCCAAATCTCGTGACGCCTTTCATAGGTGACACTTTCAAATATACTCAATAATTCACCTCAAACTCTAAATCCCTCCTTCTCATATCTGTGTAGGATTTTTGATGACTCTGTGCAATCTTTAATCTTTCATTAATGACCTTAACCTTCTCCATTGATTGGTGGATAAGATCAGTCCCGATCAACTCCACTTCTCCAACGTTGAATCACCCAATTGGTGATCTATATCTCCTTCCATACAAAGCTTCATAGGGAGCCATCTGAATGCTTGCATGATAACTATTGTTATGTGCAAATTCAATCAATGGTAGGTGATCATCCTAATTTCCCTTGAAATCAAGAACACATGATCTCAACATATCCTCTAACATCTAAATTATATGCTCTGCTTAACCATCTATCTGTGGATGAAAGGCTATGCTCAAATTCACTTTGGTACCCAACCCTTTCTGGAATGATCTCCAGAATTGGGAGGTGAACTGAGCTCCTCTGTCCGAGATGATGGACAAGGGAACTCCATGTAACCTAATAATCTCTTGGTTGTACAACCTAGTGTACTCCTCCACAGTGTTAGTTGTCTGAACTGCTAAGTAGTGAGCCAATTTGGTCATCCTATCTACAATCATTCATATTGAATCATGTTGCTTTTGAGACCTCGATAGACCAATAATAAAGTCCATATTGATCATCTCTTACTTCTATTCAGAAATCTCAAAGTTCTAGGCTAATCTATATGGCCTTTGATGCTCAACTTTCAGTTGTTGACAATTCGGGCACTTTGAAACAAATTCAGCAATACCCTTTTTCATTACACTGCACTAATAGACTTCTCTCAAGTCATGGTGTATCTTGGTAGAGCCAAGATAAATGGAATATCTAGTTTTATGAGCTTCAACCATGATTCTATCTCAAATACCATCAACATCTAGAACACACAATTTACTCTAAATCTCAATAACCCATCTCCCCCTTTAGAGAAGACTATCACCATCTGTTTGTGGATAACCTCTTTCAATTGGAGTATGACAGGATCTCGATCTTGCTTTTCCTTCACCTTTGCCACCAAGGATGAAGCAGATCTGTTCTGAACACTAACTCCTCCCTCATCATTCTTCTTAAGTTGAACTTCGAATCAGACTAATCTATGCACTTATTTTACTAGCTCCTCCATTCGTTCTTCAAGATGGGTTGTGCTACCTATTGACAACCTGCTAGGAGCGTCAGCAACAATGTTAGCTTTACCTGGATGGTAGAGAATGCTCATGTCGTAAAACAAACGTATTATAGGAATTAATACTATATTGTCAGAAATTGACAACCTGCTAGGAGCGTCAGCAACAATGTTAGCTTTACCTGGATGGTAGAGAATGCTCATGTCGTAATCCTTGAGCAACTCCAATCATCTCTTTTTTCGTAGGTTGAGCTCTTTCTGACTGAAGACATATTGTAAGCTCTTGTGCTCAGTGAACACATCCACATGGACTCCATATAAGTAGTGACGCTAGATTTTAAGTGCAAACACCACCACTGCCAACTCGTGATCATGGGTTGGATAGTTCTTCTCATGAATCTTAAGTTGTCTAGAAGCATATGCTATCACTTTCCCTCTCTACATCAACACACATCCCAATCCAACTCTTAAGACATCATAATAAATTTCAAAATCTTCCATCCCATCGGGCAAGGTTAAGATGGGTGCAGTCGTCAGCCTAGTCTTCAACTCTTGGAGACCACTAAAACTTGACCTTTTTCTGAGTCAACTTAGTTAATGGTGCGGATAAGGAAGAAAATCCCTCAACAAATCTGCGATAATAGCCTGCCAACCCTAAGCAACTCCTTATGTCAGTTGGAGAGGGTGGTTTAGGCCAATTTTTAACCACTTTAATCTTTTGAGCATCTACTCAAATACCATCACCGGAGACAACATGGCCTAGGAAAGTCATTAACTTAAGCCAAAATTCACAATTTGAGAATTTTGCATACAACCCATGGGCCTTAAGTGTTGGAGGACAATTCTAAGGTGATTTTCATATTTCTCTTCATCTCTCGAATACACCAAGATGTCATCAATAAATACAATCACAAACATATCATACTACTGTTTGAACACTCTATTTATCAAATCCATGAAGGCTGCAGGTGCATTTGTCAACTCAAAGGACATGACCAAGAACTCAAAATGGCCATATCTAGTCCTAAAGGCTATCTTTGGAATATCACATTCACTCACTTTCAACTGATGGTAGCCAAATCTGAGGTCAATCTTTAAGAAACAAGAGGCACCACCCTGAAGTTGGTCAAATAAATTATCTATCCTTGGGAGAGGATACTTATTCTTTTTGGTAACCTTGTTAAGTTGTTTATAGTTGATACACATTCTTAGATACCCATCCTTCTTTCGCACGGATAGGACAGGGGCACCCCAAGGAGAAACACTTGGCTTTATGAAGCCCTTCTCTAACAAATCTTTCAATTGTTATTTCAATTCTTTCAACTCAGCGGGGGTCATCCTATAAGGTGGAATTGAGATAGGTTGGGTATTAGAAAGAACATCAATCCTAAAGTCAATCCCCCTATCAGGAGAGACCCCAGGCAGATCCTCGAGAACCACTTCATGAAATTCATTCACAATCGACACTGACTCAAGAGTAGGAGACTCGACCTCATCAGATTTAACTCTCACAAGGTAGCAGATACAACCCCTTAGTAATCATCTTTCTAGCTCTAGGATAGGAGATAAACTTTCCTTTAGGTGCTATGGAATCACCCTTACACTCTAGAATTGGTTCTTCAAAAATTAGAATTTAACGATACAGACTCTACAATCAACATAGGCATAATTGGCGTGGAGCCAATCAATACCAAGGATCAAATCAAAATCAGTCATATCTAACTCAATCAGATCAATGATAGTATTTCTATGATGGATGGACACTACATAAGCTCTATACACTCTCTCTCAGCCCGAATAGACTCACCCACCAGAGTAGGAATATCAAAGAGTTCAAGAAGACCCTTAGGAGTTCTATCAAATCTACTAGCCATATAAAGAGTTACAAAAGATAATGTGGCACCCGCCTTTGTCGCAGATGCACACTTATTTTTTTTTTGATCGAGATTGGAAAACTCGTTCAGAAAATTTTTGAAAAAAAAGCACGTAAGTGACGCGGACTCGCTTCTCCGAGGTGAAAGTTTTTTGAAAATTTATGAGTGGCATTCCGGTCAATTTCTAACCCCTCCTAAACTCAAAACACGATTAAAATAAGTCATTTTGATGTGTAAAAGAGTCTAAAACCTAATTCCTAAGCCATTCTAAGTCTTGAAAGAGACTAGGGCTTGAAAGAATGGAACGGGACCGAAATAGAAGTGAGTTGAAAGTTCTTGAGTATACATGCATATATCTTGATTATTTTCTTGAGAAATTATATTTACTACATATATTTTCATATGTTGATATCATCATAAACTTGTTTTCTTGAATTGATTATTTTTCATGAGATATTGCATAACCCTACATGATAATTTTGAAAGCATGTATGAACTAACCTAGGGATTGAGTCTAGGGCCTCGATTTGAGAATGTTGATTGTGATTGTGATGTGAGAACAATGATATGATGAGCCGATAGAGTTTGAAAGTCCTATGAGTTACACAAATAAACTCTAATGAGTGTCCATTTGATTGTTCCCTGATGATTATTCTAAGCTTTGAGCTATTGATTGAGATGTTGATTGATGAGATGATGAGAGTCTCTATGGGACTGAGTGAATGATGAGTGCCTCCATGAGGCTGATTTGAGATGAGTTGATTGAGATGATTTTATGGGATTGATTGTCTTATGAGCATTAAGTATTGGGAGGAGTATCGAGCACCAAAAGAGTAAGAGTTAATCCAACTCGCACTCATCAAACTACATAGCCAAGCATAGGTGAGGATTAGGACCATCATATCATAATTATGCTGAGGTTCCCTCTTGATAAAGTCCCTGAAACAATAGAGGGCTGGTTTGATTTGCTGGTGGTCCTTAATGGATTCGGTTCATTCCTTTCCTGGCAAGTACAGAACGACTGTGGCAGCATCAGAGTGATTATTGTACAATCACTGGATCATAAGTGATTGTTATTTGATAAGAGAAACTCCCAAAATATTCCCAAACTGAGTACTCTGAGTTGAGATGAGATGAAATGAGATAAGTTGAGATGAGTCCTTCTGAGAGGGAGTTTGATTTGATTGATGAGGTTGATGGGTTAGATGAGTCATTTGTATACTATTTATTCTTGCTTTAGATAGACACTTGACATATTGATTGTTATTATTCTGAGTTGATTGTTATTTCTATATTATTCTTCCTATTTCGATTTCATTCATCTATTTTACATATCATACATTTCACATACTTACGTCATTCGGTACTGCATCATTTTATGATGCAGATACAACGGATAGAGATCATCAGCAGACACATCATTGAGGATCTAGGATGTTCAGTGGATTGGTGAGCCTCCCCTACTTCAGAGGATTCATTATGCTATTTCATCTTGCTTTAGAGTTAGACATTTATTGGCTTTATTTTGATTGACGTAGCCATGGGTCTGTCATTGGCACCACCCGATGGTGATAGAGGCTTTATAGACTAGAGTCGAATATTGATTGTTAAGATTGTGAGCTAGTTCTTTCTACTAGCCTCTTATTTATATTATTATTTGAGATTAGATGATAGATGTGCCCATTTACATTCTTTATGTCTTTCACTGATTGGTAGAGTTTATTGATTGAATAATTGTGATGAGACTAAGTGGTTCGCTTGAGTACTAGCAATAGTCTCTGGATGCTGGCCACATCTTGGGTCCCCTACTAGGGCATGATAAACTTGGTATTAGAGCATGAGTTCAAGTGTCTTTGGGAGTCTATAAAGCCATGTCTAGTAGAGTCTTATTTATGGGTGTGTTGTCGACCACACTTGATTAGCAGGAGGCTATAGAATATTAGGAATTATTTCCCTTCATTCATGTTCTAAATCGTGCTAAAGAGTTATGCTCTATGAAAGTTCTGTTCTAATTCGTGCTTTGCGCGTTGTAAAATAGTCATCATGCCCCCTAGAAGAGCCATTAGAGGTAAAGGATGTCCTGCTAGATAGAATGTCAATCCACCGGAGCCTCAAGGATATGAGGAGCCCCTAGAACAAGTTGTCCCTATTGCGCAACCCTCACAAGATGGGGTCTCTAATGCTGAGCTGCACAGGTTATTCAAACTCTAGCCCAGGCACTCACAACACTTGCTGCGAGACAAGGAGCGGGTTGATAGGGTGCCTATGACACTTTTAGAGTCCGAGAATTCTTGAGGATGAATCCACTTAAGTTCACAAGGTCTGGATCTACTGAGGATCCTGAGAACTATGTGGAGGAGCTTTAGAAAGTGTTCCAAGTGATGCATATAGTTGATACTGATAGAGTGGAACTGGCTACTTATCATCTAAAGGGAGTGGCTAGACTTTGGTATGGCCAATAGAAAAAGGGTAAAGAAGAGGATGTCCCCGTGTCGACTTAGGCTATGTTTGAGAAAGTTTTCTTGGGGCGCTTCTTCTAAGGGAATGAAGAGAAGCAAAGGTAAGAGAGTTCTTGAACTTGAAGTAGGCCTCTATGACTGTGCAAGAGTATGGGCTGAAGTTTACACAACTATCTCGCTATGCTTCAGACATGGTTGCTGATATGAGAGGCAGGATGGGGATATAAGTTGATGGATTGAATAAAGGGACGAAGAGAGATGGGAGAGGAGTAATATGGATATTGGGAGATTGATGACCATTGTGCAACAATCTGATGAGAAAAGGCAAGAAAGATATGGGAGAGGAGCAATGCTTGTGAGGGATATGGACATTGGAAGACTGATGACCTTTGTACAACAAGCAAATGAGGAAAGGCAACATGATAGAGAGGACTTTAGAAGCAAGAAAGCTAAAATACCCAGCCATGAGGTTGGAAAGAAAGGCAATGGTAGCCGATTCCAAGCACCATCATCTGCTAGTACACCTGCACCTAGAGTAAAAAATGATTAAAGGTCCCAGAATGTTTGGAGGCCATGGGTCTCAGTCACAAGCTAGTATGGCTCAAGGTTCATGAGGTAAACCACCATGTGGTATATGTGGCAAGTTACACATGGGTAAATGTCGTGAGAAGAGTGATATATGCTACAAGTGTGTCCAAGCAAGTCACTATCAGAAAGATTGTCCATTGTGGGCTGACCAACTCAATCTTCTATACTAGCCTCACCAACTAAGGGAAATAGGAGAGGAACTACGTTAGGTGCAAGCGAAGCTATAAACCGTTTGTATGCCATAGGTAGTTGACATGATCAGGAGAACTCCCTAGATATTTTGACGGGTATGATTCAAGTCTTTTTTCTATTGATTGTTTTATGTTAATGGATCCTGCTGTGACATTATCTTTTGTAACTCCTTATATGGCCAGTAGATTTGATAGAACCCCTGAGAGTCTTCTTGAGCCTTTTGATGTTTCTACTCCTGTGGTAAGTTTACTCTGGTTGAAAGAGTCTATAGATCTTGTGTAGTGTCCATCCATCATAGGGATACTATCTTGATCTGATTGAGTTAGATATGACTGATTTTGATTTGATCTTTGGCATTGATTGGCTCCATGCCTGTTATGTATCCATTTATTGTAGAGCCCGGATCGTTAAATTTTAATTCCCAAAAGAACTGATTCTAGAGTAGAAGGGTGATTCCGTAGCACCTAAAGAAAAGTTTATCTCATATCTTAGAGCTAGAAAGATAATTGCTAAGGGTTGTATTTATCACCTTGTGAGAGTTAAATCTGATGATGTCGAGTCTCCTACCCTTGAGTCAGTCTCATTTTATGATGCAGATACAACGGATAGAGATCATCAGCAGACACATCATTGAGGATCTAGGATGTTCAGTGGATTGGTGAGCCTCCCCTACTTCAGAGGATTCACCGATTGTGAATGAGTTTCGAGAAGTATTTCCTGAAGATCTACATCGAGTCCCTCTTGATAGGGAGATTGGATTTGGGATTGACATTCTTCCCAATATCCAGCCTATCTCAGTTCCACCTTATAGGATGGCCCCCGCTGAGTTGAAAGAATTGAAAGAACAATTAAAAGATTTCTTAGAGAAGGGCTGCATAGTGCCGAGTGTTTCTCCCTAGGATGCCCTTGTCCTGTTCATGTGAAAGAAAGATGGGTCTCTCAGAATGTGTGTTGACTATAGGAAACTGAACAAGGTCACGATAAAAAAAAGTATCCTTCCCAAGAATAGATGATTTGTTTGACCAATTCAGGGTGCCTTTTGTTTCTCAAAGATAGACCTCAGATCTGGCTACCATCAGTTGAAAGTAAGAGAATATGATATCCCAAAGATAGCCTTTAGGACTAGATATAGCCATTTTGAGTTCTTGGTCATGTCCTTTAGGTTGACGAATGTACCTGCAGCCTTTATGGACTTGATGAATAAAGTGTTCTGATAGTACCTTGATATGTTTGTGATTGTGTTCATTGACGACATCTTGGTGTATTCAAGAGATGACAAGAAGCATGCAAATCACCTCAGAATCGTCCTCCAAACACTTAAGGACCATGAGTTGTAAGCAAAATTCTCAAAGTGTGAATTCTGGCTTAAGTCAGTGGCTTTCCTAGGCCATATTGTCTCCGGTGAGGTATTCGTGTAGATGCTTAGAAGATTGACGCAGTTAAGAATTGGTCCAGACCAACCTCTTTGACTGATATAGGGAATTTCTTGAGGTTGACAGGCTACTACCGCAGATTTGTTGAAGGATTTTCTTCCTTATCCACACCATTGACTAAATTGACTTAGAAAAAGGTCAAGTTCTAGTGGTCCGATGAATGTCAGAACAACTATCTCGCTATGCTCGGATATAGTTTCTGATATGAGAGGGA
>DF366132.1:0-13005 GCA_000787875.1 Solanum virginianum
AATAAAGTTTTATAAAAAAAAATGCAATAATGGAATGGACTGTTACAAGAATTCTAATAAAATTACGGATGTACCCTCAAGCTGCTCAAGCAGGCATGTCGACCTGCTGCCTGCTTGAGCAGCTGTAATTGAAATTACCGGAAGGCGGGCGTTAAGCTGGCATGTCGACCGCTAGTTGCTTCCCAAGCGGCTTCATACCTGCTGCTTGCTTGAGCAGCTTTATTTATCATGGTTAGTAGCATTTTTAACACAAAAGATAACAAAACAAATTACAACGGAAGAACTATGAAAAATTATGAATATACCCTCATGCTACGATGTACCATCAAGCTACTCAAGCAGACATGTCTATACCCTCAAGCTACGGATGTACCCTCAAGCTGCTCAAGCAGGCATGTCGACCTGCTGCCTGCTTGAGCAGCTGCAATCGAGATTACCGGAGAAGCCTTGGGGGCAAGTTGACATGTCGACCGCCAGCTGCTTCCCATGGCACTTTTTTATATATAGAAAAGACTGGTCTTTACTAAAAGTCTTCGGCCAATATACATATATCTAATGATATTTTTATGATTGTTATTTTAATATTACATATATTTTCATATGTATGAATATATTATATGTGTGTATATTTAAGCTTTATGTATTTCTTAGTCATATTACATTAATGTGTCCTTTAATTTGGGTGAGCACATAAAACATGTAAACTTGGATAAAGATATACAAATAGTCACATGCGTTCTACGTACATGTAGCATGATATATTTTAAACACCGCATAATATAATTAGTTCAACTGTATTTCATGCAAGTTATCATGTAGAAAGTTCAAAATTGTGCACATCAAAAGTTAGATGGCATAGATGACAACTGAAAACAAATTAAGAGGCCAAATTTAAGTAATTATGTCTATCCTTTATTCTCTAACTACTATGTAGATAAGCGAATTTTAATTGTCGTTAATGAAATGTTTTCTAAATTATAATTTAATATTTATTTTACAATATAAATAGATAAACTTTTAAGAATATATTATCATTTTTATTAACTATTTTTTTTTTTATTAATTTCATCAAAATATGCTTATAAGGTTATCACATTATAGACTTCGTTAAAATCCTTGTTCATTTGTTTATATACTCAATTAATTTTTTATTTTTTATTTTTTGCTTTTTTTCGATGAAATTATTTTTTTAATTAAAAAATGGTAATATAGATTAAAAAAAATGAAAAAGTTACGATTTTAGAAGAAGCATATGTATATAAAGGTTGATTGTGTAAAGATAAAATAGACATTTAAAGAAAATCAAAAAAGGAAGAGAATGATTATTTCTTAAAGTTAAAAAGAAAATTTAATTTTTAAAATGAAATTTGTGACGCAAATGATTTTCACCCTATTCAAGTAGCTAAAACATTGACTTGTCAAAGAAGAAAATTTGCATTTGCTTAATTACCTAGACAGTTACTATTTTCCTCTATAAAAAGATGAATAAAATTCAAAAAGATCAAAACCATCACATAAAATTCTAAAACAAAAAGAGAGGAAGAAGAAAAAAAAATAGAGAACCAAAATTGTGAGATGGAAGAGGTGAAGTTGCTTGGTCTATGGTATAGCCCTTTTAGTCACAGAGTTGAATGGGCTCTCAAAATTAAGGGAGTAAAGTATGAATATATAGAAGAAGATCTACACAATATGAGCTCTTTACTTCTAGAATCCAATCCAATTCACAAGAAAATTCCAGTACTTATTCATAATGGAAAGCCGATTTGTGAGTCAATGGTAATCGTTGAATATATTGATGAAACATTTGAAGGCCCTCCAATCTTGCCTAGTGATCCTTATGATCGAGCTATAGCTCGTTTTTGGGCTAAGTTCCTTGATGACAAGGTATATTCATTTTAGTCCTTTCGTTTTAATTAATTTGTTATCGTTACTATCTATTAAGACAATAAAAAATATTATTTATTCTATGAATTTAAAATTGAATGAAAAATATCTTTTATTAATAATTTAATTTAAAAATATCCAAAAGTTGAAACAGCGGGAGCTATACTTTTTTCTTTTGGCCGTATGTTTCTTAGCTTCATATAGTCAATCACAACTTATTTGGGATCGATGGTGTAGTTATTGTTGTTCTCTTATATACCACTTAAGTTTCAAATGTTGCACAGTTGCCATCAGTGGGGAAAAGTTTCGTTTTCAAAGGAGAGGAACAAGAAAAAGCTAAAGAGGAAGCTTATGAGATGTTCAAAATTCTGGATAATGAGCTCAAGGACAAGAAGTACTTTGTTGGGGACAAATTTGGATTTGTTGATATTGCTGCTAATTTTATGGGAATTTGGCTTGGAGTTTTTGAAGAAGCCTCTGGAGTAATTTTGGTTACAAAAGAAAATTTTCCAAATTTTTATGCTTGGAGAGATGAATTCATTAATTGCAATCAGAACAAAAAATATTTACCTTCGATGGATGAATTGATTGCCCATTACCAAGCTAGATTTCAAGCTGATTGGAAATGAACACTTCTAGAGAATTTCAAGAATTTGTGTTACTGTAATAATTAATCATATTATAAATTTTCTCATCGAATTGGGAAAAAAAAGAACTGGTGATTTAGCCCGTGAAAGCATTTTATATTTGAAAGGAAGCAGAAATTATTATTTTCTTATGAAATTATATCAAATATATTACTATTGTTGTTGCTTTATTTTTTGGGTAGAAGTTGTGTTTTTTTTTCACTTGATTTTTTGTTTTCGATATCTATATTGGAGTCTGATTATATTGGATTCATATTGTATAGGGCTTCATTTGAAGAAAATCACTTCCTATAAGGAATTTTTTCTTTTTTTTTCATTTTTAACATTCAAATCCAAAATTTTTGATTAAGAGAGAAACAATTCTGTATGTTATACCATATCCTTTGACGATTATAGAAGTTGTGTTACTATTGCTAGTCAGCCAAAAAATTAATTTAGAAAATGTGGATGACATGAGCACATAGGTCACTTAATTTGGAGTCTTCTCACCACCGTTGAACTTTTTAAGTATTGAAAATAGATCGATGAAACAGTGAACGTTGAACGGAAGAAGGATCGCTTAGTTCTTAATCTATTTTAAATTAATTATAATTATTTTTTAATTCACTTATTAAGGTATTAAATTTGTTTATATTTAAAAGATGATTTGACAAATTGTTATTTTATTTTATCTTTTAAAAAAATAATACTGAACAAATTCTTATTCCATGACATGCAAATACTATCTTTTCACTCTTTCATATATTAAAGTATTTCACTTGGAAAAAAAAAAAAACAAATTCCTGCTAACAAATTTGGAATTCATAACTATAGATTCCAATGCTGAGATCTTGTTGGATTATCAATATATGAGTCCTATTGATTAATTTTACATAAAAAACTTAATCATAAAAATTAATACAATTAAATTTACATTTTAAAAATAAATTTAAAATTTATAATCTTAAATAAAATTAATTCAGCATTATAAAATATTCTATTCAATATATTCATAAAGCTCACTCAAATAAACGACATTATTGAACTAGATAAAATAACAAGCAATAAAATCACAATTTTTCACCAGAATACAGATAAAACATTATAGCATTGATAATGATCCTTCCAGAAAAAAAAATCTCCCTATTTATTATATATTATTCAAGCTCCACATGTTTATTCCTAAAATATACATGAATATTGAGATTTGGGTCCCATATCAATAATGCCAAATGAAAAATTAAATTCTTTATATATTTTAGATAATCTTCATTATTTCAAATAATTTATTATTAAATTTGATTCAAAAGTCATACAAATATTTACTTTAATAGAGAAAGGAAAACTTGCTTAGGCAATGATAGTACAATAAATTATCTATCAACTTTCCCATTAAATTGTGTGATAGTGCTTTTATATATATAAATTTATTTTAGGTAGTAGAAAAACATTAATGAATAAGTGGGTGACAGAAGCACGTAAGTCATCTTATCTCATACTAATCGGGCACCGATCAAGATTTGGTCAGCATGGGAAAAACATAAAATACTGGACAACTAAATTGTTGATCAAGAAACATTAATTGACCTTTCAATTCTTGGTTGCATTTAAAATAATAAATATAATATATTTTAATCAATTTTCTCATCTATAAAAGACAAGAAATCAAGAATAAAAACCCCAACACTTTCTCCAAAAATATAGACAAGTAGAAATATGGGTGAAGTGAAGTTGCTAGGTGTTTCATTAAGCCCTTTTAGTCGTAGAGTTGAGTGGGCTCTTAAGATTAAGGGCGTTGAATATGAATTTGTAGAAGAAGATATACATAACAAAAGTCCTCTTCTTCTTCAATCCAATCCCATTCACAAGAAAATTCCAGTGCTTATTCACAATGGCAAGCCGATTTGTGAGTCTATGGTAATTGTTGAATACATTGACGAGGCTTTTGAAGGTCCGTCCATTCTACCTAAAGACCCTTATAATCGAGCTATAGCTCGCTTTTGGGCTAAGTTCTTTGATGAGAAGGTAAATTCTTTTGGATTTAAGTTATATATATTCCACAACATAACTATTTTTTCTATCTCAATTTATATAACATAATTTTAAATTTCCAAATAATCGCGATTCTTCATATGCCTTTAAATATTTTAAATTGTGATTTTATAGTAGTACTTTTTATCTAATTTCTGCATATGTAAATTATTTTGCAGTGTGTGCCAGTAATGGGAAAAGCTTTGTTCAGCAGTGGAGAGGAGTCCGAGAAAGGTAAAGAGGAATTGGTTGATCTAATAAAGATTCTTGAAAATGAGGTTAAGGACAAAAAGTTCTTTGTTGGTGATAAATTTGGATTTGCTGATATAGCTGGAAATTTGATGGCATATTGGATGGGAATTGTTGAAGAAGCCTCTGGAAATATTTTTGTAACAAATGAAAAGTTTCCAATTTTTTGTGCTTGGCGAGATGAGTATGTTAATTGTAACCCAGTCAAGGAATATTTACCTCCGAGAGATGCAATACTTTCAGTTTTCAAAGCTCGTTTTGCAGTTGCCCAAAAATAAAAGCCTTTTAAAATTACAATAAAATTTATGGCCTCTGTATGTTTTCTATTTTAATAAAAATAAAAGTCTTGTAAAATTACAATAAAATCTATGGCCTGTGTATATTCTCTATTTTAATATTATTTTCTTTGTCTCATATTAATTGAATTTGTGAGGTAATGCACAAATATTAAGAAAAATATTTAAAGACAAACTTTACATCATACTTTTTACTGTTGTTCTTTGTAAAATTATAAATATATAATGTAATTATTTTTTAGAAAATATATAAGTTCAATAAATGAAAGGGCAAATATAAAAAAAGTTTCAAACATTTATCTTGAACTTTGAAAAATTCAACTATTTTGAACTTTGAAAAAAACTTTAAAAATTTAATTAATTTGAGACGGAGGAAATATTATTTTAAAAGAATATTCATCTAACTTATGCAAAATTACACTCTTACTTTTTTGGTCCGTTAAAAAAATTATTTTACTCTAATTTAAAATAATTTATCTTTAAATTATTTTTTTATTTTTAATAAAATAATTTTCACCCCACATAAATATCTAAGAATTATTTTAAATCACGTTTTTTTTTTACACTATGTGACATATAATAGGACTTAGGGAGATGTAAAGACATATTTGAACGGTTCAGTGTCAGTTAAAATGTACATCAGTGCAATTTGTCATCTCAAACGTCATGTTTCTGTGAGAAAAGCCAAAAAAATTTAATTAATAAACGGAATAGTGTTAAATATTATTTAAACTAATATAAAATTGAATAAACATATTTCATGAACAAAAAATAATTGTAATCTATAATCCATCCAAAACCTAGTGGAGAAAAGAAGATTCCACCAACAGATTCGATAAATTCAAACAACTTTAATTCAAAATTTATATTATTTATATTAAAGATTTATCTAATATACACACAAATCATTAACTAAAAAATCTTAACTGTGCCTTGAATTAACCCTTTATCAAAAAGAATCGATTCCATGGCCTCGAATTAACCCTTATATATCCATAATCAAGTTTGATTAATTTTGCATAATGAATTATAACAAATATTTAGAATTTAAACTTTATATATACTACCTGACTATGAGTCGTCATATTCGATCTTGAAAAAAGAAGTGCCTCGTCTTGATGTTGGCTATACCCTCAAGGATTAATCCAAATATCTCCTTGAAAAGCCTTTCAAGTTTTAAGTTTTTAGTATCTCACTACTTATATAATTAAGATTTAGAATTTATATATACTATTTTTTTTTTTATATTTTTCATTAAAACAAAATCCCATAAGTTCATATTTTGCATTGAAAATCCTAAAGTTTAGGTGAACACGACAGGTTGCATGCTAGTAAGTTTACTTACGAGGAAAGTAACTTACTCTCTCTGATTTTTTTTATATGTCATTCATACTATAAGTAGATACAACAATAACATATTCAGTAGAATTTCACAAGTAGGGTCTGGAAAGGGTAGGGTGTACGCAGATCTTACCGCTATCTCATAGAAGTAGAGAGGCTGTTTCCTGAACCATACTATAAGTAGATGATCCATAATATATGTCATTTTACAAAATCAATGCATAAATGATATTGTTCTTTCTATTTTACTCTTGATATAGTTAATGAGCTTCGACTATTGAAATTTGGCATATTTAGTATCATTATTGAAAACACGACTAACAAAAAAAAAGCATTAACCAAGGTAAAAATAGTAAAGTTATTTTTTTCTTAATACAAATGTAATCACAAAAGATAATATATAAAAGGGACTAGAGAAAGTACTATATAACTCTAAATTTTACTGTGAATAAAGAAAAAAAAATTACAATTAGAAAACAAATTTTTTTTAATCAAGAAATTAAATCTCAACAACCTTTGCCAAATTCTTGTACAAAAGCTTTTAGATTAATTTCGGAAGATCCACCTTCTTTCACAACTTCCCTTGCCAATTCTTTCCATTTTTATGCATTCTTTCTCAATTCTTCTCCCTTTTCTCCACCATCCATCACAATTTCTATGCACCTTTTTAATCTCTTCACTCTCAACCACACCATCTTCTAGAGGTGACAAATGGGTGAATTGAATTGTATTGCATTGAATTTGAATGAATTGAATATAAATTGAGCTAAAACAGATTGAATCAAAATTCATCATTATAAAATATGAATAAATATATATTTCATTAAATATAATTTAGATAAAATGATTCCAATCCACTTTAATCTCCTAATTCAAATGTAGATTGCTTATGCTCAACCTCTATCACCCCAGATCAATTCCCAAATAATTATTTTTTAAAAAATTATTTCACATAAATTTTTTTATTTTTTTCCATCCCACCCTCATTCCATTCCACTTGCACCTCTACCACCCCGCATTTCCACCCTACCCCATACTCCCACCGGACCCCTCGATCCCCACCCTCACCCCCCCACTCCTAATTTCTTAAAAGAAAAATAAAAATATAAAAAAAATTCCCCACCCCCTACGCTCCGCCCACCGGATCCCTCTGCCCCCACCTCCAACCCCAATTTTTTTTTTAAAAAAAATTATTTCTTTTAAAAAAAAGTTTAAAAGAATTTCACCACTCCACTCCCCACTTCCACCTTCCCCAAACCACATCCCCCCAAATTCATTTCTAAGAAAAAATTTAAAGAAAAGGTTAAAAATTTTAATTTTCTCCCCCTCCCACCTCCTCATACTTCCACCCTACCCCCACACTCTTATCCACAAACTTTTTTTTAAAGAAAAATTAAAAAATAATTAACTTTTCTCATCACCCCCTCGACTTCCACCTTACCCCCACCCTCCTCCCGTACCGACCCCCTACCCCAATCCCACCTTCAAATTTTTTTTTAAAGAAAAACTAAAAAACTTCCAAAAAAAAAAAATTTCAATCGGACATAAAATTTGTGTTGACTTGTATAACTAATTGTCTTCATCTCAGTTTACATAAAGCTATTCAATTAGACGTAAAATTTTTGCTCTTTTTATTTCAGTTTATATAAAGATATTTAATCAGACATAAAATTTTTAAGAAAAGTTTTTTTTGAAACTTGTGATTTAAGATATGATAAATTTGATATCATAAAATTTAAAATATGATAAATTTAAATACCATGAAATTTAATGATATTGAAATTTAAATGATATTTTTTTAAAAAAAATTGTGTATCTAATCAAATTTAATACAGATAAATCAGAAATTATCATCTTATTTGTAGGTACTGAATACCTATAACTTTAGGCATGCTGTTTTGCTTTCCTCTTTTTGTTATTTCCTCTATAAAAAGGCTCTTAAAATAGATGGATCTATGAGTTTATATGGATATTCATAGTTTACTCATTTTAATCATATTAATTTATTGTAAATGTTTTACACGTATGAGTCACGTCAATTTAAAAATCATATATAAATAATACTTGTCATTAGATAAATATAATATTCATCTAAATAAAATTAAATAAATATTATTACTTTGATGCAATAGTTTAGTCAAGATGAATCAATTTAGTTGCTTATAAAATAGATATGTTAATAATTTTTTTAACATATAAAGTAATAATTTAGTGTTGAACAGTTAGAAGTTGAATAATTAATTGACTAAAATTTAATGTAAAAAAAGATTGCTAAATATAAAAGGAGTAGTTTAATGTTTTCAACATAAATTAACAAAATATTTGATAATCAAAATTTTTGTTAATTATTATCAAAAGTAATTCTAATATAAAAAAAAATTGTAGTCCGAAAGTGAATTTTGAAACTAAATAAATAAAAGATTAATAATAAATTAAGAAAAATATTGAAAAGACGATTTTGTTTAAAGGAGAGACTTTTAATAAAGGGTAAAAAATTTAAAATAGTACTTGTCATTAAAACAAATACAATATTCATATTGATAAATTTAAATAAATACTATTAATTTGATACAATAGTGTAATCTATTATAAATGGGCAAAGATAAGAAAACCAATTTAATTACTTATAAGATAAATATGTTAATAGTTTATGAATAAATAATAATTTGGAGCTGAATAGTTAGGAGATAAATAATTAAATTGACCTACGTATATGATTAAAAAAATGTAATTGAATTGACCTACATAATTGTAATTGATTTGAAGTGCTAAACTTAGTTATGACAAAACATGAAATATGAGATCGTTCAGTGCCTACCTTATCATTGTTGGTTAAGGTGTAGGACGACATCCAAACAAATCTCTAGCCGCTTGCCTACAAGCACCTCTAAAGTTACCAAATAAGATAATTAAGTTAAGGAATAACATAATCCAACAAAATTTAGTGAAACATATCATAAAGTTATATATACTTATTGAAATAATAGTGGAGATTCAAATGCTAAATAGTGGAGATTCAAATGCTACAAACAAAAAAAAAACACACACAATTTTTTTAAATTGTTAATTCACATTAAATATTCTATTAATGCAAAAAGAGAGAAAAAAGACAACTTTATAATTTGAAGAGAAAGATTTAAAGAGGATAACGATTTTATTTTAAGTTAGGTGTATGTTAGGACTTTTACATGTATTAAGAAATTTATTTTTAGTTGAATTATAATTCTTTTTATAGAAGTTTTAAATAGACAAGAAGAATGATTCATAAATTATTAAAAAAAAAAAATTGGACTCCCCTGTGATTTGGAATGACCTAATGTATGATTTGTAAGACAAATTTTTTTGGGGGGTTACTTTTAGACCTTTTCTTTTATGATTTTTTTTTGACGTTTTCTAACAATTTTTTTTTTGCCTAATTTTTTAACCTTTTTTGGTATTTTTTTTTAACTTTTTGATCATTATTTGGGAAGTTTTTTAATTATTTTTTATATCAAATCTATTTTAGTTTGAAAAAGATTCTCCCTATAGAAATTTAATTATAATACGATATCTTTCTGGATCAAATCTATTTTAGTTGGAAAAGAATTCCGTTACACCCCGACGTGACTGACACTTGGAGACTATTGCTAGCCCCCAAACGGACCAACTAGTCTCATTGTTTTCGTTCAGTCAACTCAATAGTGGAAGAAAATAGTTTAATAATAATAAAAAACCTATCTGTGGGTTCAAGCTATCAACTTAGTTCATCATGAATAAAATATAGAAAACGAAAGACAGTCTCAACATCAAAAGAAAAAGGGAAAGAACCTCAATATCTACGTCTATGAAGCCTCTATACTATTGTCTGAGATGGTACCATGACAGACCATGGCTACCCAAAATCAAGAAAAGGATAACAAAGCAATATAAAATACTCATCCTCCGAATGCAAGGGAGGACTCACCACGATTTGAATCAATAGAGCTCTGAACCTCAACGATTGAGCTGCTAAAGTCCTCTGTCTACAGAATCTACACCATAAAACGATGCAGCGCCAAAGGAGCGTTAGTACGTGGAATGTATCGTATGTAAAATGGGCTAAAGTAAATGGAACAATGTAGAAATCACTCATCAATCACTCATCCTCACCTTAGAGTAGAGGACCGGACTCTATCACCTCACCGTCCTTGTCGGGGTAAAAGAGTGTACATTAGGGGTTTATAATAATAGTAAGTTCTCTTTGGGACTAAGGAAACATCCGTTCTCACTGTCCAATCCTCTGTTATGCTGGCCACGTAGGTAATGAATGCAAGTAGGACTCACTCTTACTCATTTTCAGTGCTCAATACTCCTCCCAGGACCCGACATGCTCATAAGTCTATGAATTCATCAAAGATTTCCATCACTCAACCTCTAAGGGCAAGGCCATCTTTGCAAATTCAAGGAAATATATTCATCCAACTCTATCAATATTGTTTTCAGCTATCACAATAATCAACACACATCACCTCAGGACTCAGACTCAGTCAAACATCACATTCAAACAATCAAGGGTCTAGACATCCCCCTAAGTTCATTATTCAAATTTTTACAGAGAGAATTCATAAGGGTTAGATCACAATCACATAATAATGTATGTATGAAGTAAATTTAAAGCATGATGATAATTAATTTAGGATACAACATATCATTAAAAGAATATTTTCAAGAAATAAAGATAATATCCAAGTCATTAAATGACAATGCTCAAGAACTTTCAAGAAATCACTATTCAAGACTTTTAAGTATCAATTACACATCCTAACTCTATCTTGGGCACATGAAAGAACAATTCCATATTTTTGGGTAGCCTTTACATACCTGGAGTGAAGAATTATCAAGTCTTCTCAAAAGAATTGAAGCCTCAGAGAAACCCTCACCTCTCTTGTCCTGCTCTTCTCTCAAAACTTGCATAGAACTTAGAAATAATGGATTTTTGGACCCTTAATCGTGATAAAAAGACTTTAAAACACGTTTAGGGGTTAGGAACGGGTTGGGAAGGATCAAAATGTCCTTCCCGCAATCTGGTGTACTGGTATGCGACGCAACATGGGTACGGACCAGTACATTTTCACTTTTTTTTGGGAATTTCAATTCCCATCAAAAAAATGGAAAAAAGCAAAGTGTTGCTCCGCGTTCTGTCCGCGTCGTGCCAAGGACGCGGACAAACACTATTTTTTGATTAATTACCAAAAAATTATTTTTGCTCCGGTTGCTATTAAATCGGGTCGAGATCATTTTTTCACTCGATTTTTCACGCTGATCGAAAATTCGGTCTTGAATTTTCCATCAGAGCTTTGGAAGACGCGTTATGTATGCGATTACATTTTATAGACATTTCGATAATTTCATGGGGTGTTACATCATCTCCCCTTTGGGATCATTCGTCATCGAATAATGAGTAAGGATAGAATAAACGCATGAGTAACCTCATTCCTCACTCGGGAACTCTCAAATCCTCACTATTCATCATCTATCTATCTCTCGGATTGTTCCATATAAATTTTCTCTTCTAGGTCACTGTGAAGAAAAGTTGTTTTCACATCATCTGCTCGATCTCCAAATTTAGACGAGCAGCCAGACCAAGAACTGTATGAATGGAAGACATTTACACGACAGGTGAAAATATTTCGTCAAAGTCAATACCCTTTGTTTGACCGAATCCCTTAACAACCAATCTAGCTTTGTATCTGGGCTTCTGGGTGTGTTCTTCAATTTTAACTTTGAACACTCACTTATTCTTCAAAGCTTTCATGCCCTTAGACAATCTTACTAATTCATAAGTATGGTTCTCATGCAAGAATTTCATCTCATCTTGCATTACCTCTATCCATTGGCCCCTGTGTTCATCTGTCATAGCCTCCTTATAACATTCAGGTTCTCTCTCATCAGTGAGTAGCATATGCTCATTTGATGAATAATGACACGAGGGAACATTTTGTCTTGTGGACCTCCTGAGAGGATTATTTGATTCATCCACAACTTCATGAGCTAGAGAATCATTAATAACACCATTATTGTTATTATCAATATCAAAATGTTGATCTTGAACATGATCCTAGGCATCATTACGATCATCGAGCCTGCCAACATCATGCATATTTTCATGAGGCACTTCATCAAAATGAACCACACCATCAGAACTGGAGGATTCCAGTTTCTCCGCTTCCTCAATATCTTCAATTGTTTGATTCTCCATAAAGACGATATTGCAGGTTCTTACAAGCTTCTTTTCAATTGGATCATATAGCCTGTAACCAAAATCATCAAGGCCATATCCAACAAAGATGTACTGTCTTGTCTTGGTATCTAACTTTGACCTCTCCTCTTTTGGCACATGTACAAATGCTTTGCAATCAATCACCCTTAAATGGTCATAGGAAATATCCTTGTCGTACCATACTTTGTTTGGAACATCACCTTGCAAAGCCACAGTAGGAGATAGATTAATCACATGTGCAGCAGTCAATAATGCCTCCCCCCCAAAAGGAATTTGGTAACTTTGCTTCAGAAAGCAAATATCTAACTCTCTCCATCAAGGTTCTGTTCATCCTCTCTGC
>DF366130.1:1449-12104 GCA_000787875.1 Solanum virginianum
AGAAGAACTTGCAGAACTGAATTTGGAGTTAAAATGGAGGTTTTAGGTCTAAAGTTGCATTTTTAGTTGTTATCGGAGCCAAAGTTTGACTTTGGTCAACATTCGGGCTTCGGAAGTTCAGATTGAAATTCCAAAAATTTCACCAGTTTCGTATGATCAAACTAACGCTAGAAATGACTTAGTTGTAATTTTTAGAGCTTCTGAGAATATTTTGAATTTTTGAGTCCTAAACTAGTTTGAATGAACCTTCTTAGATTTTGGGCCAAGGAGGCCTAAATTTTGAATTTTGATAATTCTGTTGGATTCGGAATGTCGATTTTGGTCTAGGAGGATCTTTTGTTCAGTTCCGGGGGCTTTCATGTGTTTTTGACCTATCGATAGATTTTGATATTGGGTAATGGGACCCATATTGGCATAAAATGATCTCCGTTGGAAATTTTGAATATACCATTGAGTCCAAAATGTTATTTCCGATAAGATTTTATATATGGATTGTATTGTTTTGACTTTGGATGAGGTCGGAGCATCGAATTTAAGTTCGAGAGGTTGCTGAAAATGCTAAAATGAGTGGCTGATGTGGCCCAATAAGGTTTTGCCATGTGGAAAACCCGGTTCCCAACCCTAAAAGCTACAGATTTATGTAGAAGTTTGCAAAATTTTGCCCCAAACTTCAACCAACGATTTCTCTCTCAATTTTGATCGAATTTGAGCGATTCAAAAGGCTAAGTTGTATAATTTTCTGAGAAGAACAACATGGGAGCTGTTAGAACCCGTATTTTGTGTATTGGAACCGTCATGGGAATGTGGGACCAAAGTGATATTATTGAAAGTTTAGGGACTAATGTGATATTTTTGAAAAGTTTAGGGACTCAAGTAGAATTTTCTAAACTTAGGGTGATAGAATTCATATGTTTTTAACTGTATCTTTGCATGTCCTTAATTGGCTCGCATAGGAAAAGTTTGGGGACCAAAGTGTAATTTCCAAAACTTGGAGTCTAGAAGGAGTTAAGTATGTCCCCCTTTAAGGTGTTGTTATGTTTTAATTGGACCATGTGTGAGGAATGGGGTCAAGAGATAAGCTTAAATATATGTTAAGTTTTAATTCCCTTCATTCTTGCACTTAAGGAACAAAATCAGAAAACCAAGAACACCTTACAGGAGCTCTCTGGTTTGGAGGCCCAAAATTCCAAAATTCCTTTTTTTTTGTTATAAAATTATTTTGATGCTACAAACTTTATATATTGAGTCCCCTAAGTAGCGTGGAAGCGTTGGTTGGCCAAGGACACACTTCGCTCTACGACTTTGGCAATTGGAATCCATAAAAGGGGTTTATAAGGTATGTTGATTTTAATCTTGTTTTAGGTAAATTTAAAGCTCGTATGTATGTTGGTGTGTAATAAATTGAAAGAAAACCATGAAAGACTAGCTTGTTAAAGTGAATTATGAATAAGAAAAGTTAGGGTCAAATTTCAAGTATGTATGTAAATAGGGTTATATTGTCTTGAAACTATGAAATTGTGTTTAGATGGGATGAATATGATCCTTATGGGGTGCAAGTGTTATTGGAAAATAGTTATATATATATTTGAAGTGTTGGTCGAATTGGGGTCCATGTATGTAATTGAATGCTATGGTTTAACGTTGGAAGTATACATTGGACGTTTGTATAGTGTAATATGATTCTTGGAGGGTAATAGAATGCTCGAATATGATAGGCATGTATTTATTTAGTAGGCTGCCCTGTTTTGTAGATGGTGATAAAATGAAGTCCCTTAATGAGTTTGGTGTAGAAATGGTATTGGAAGCACTTGTTGATGTTGTTGTTGATGTTGTTGTTGATGTTGTTGTTGTGTATTGATTAATTGGAGCCGAGATGGATTTTCGGGGTGGTCTATTTTTAAGAGGAGGTGCTATTGAAATTTTTATAAATTAAGGGCAAGTTTGGGATTTAAGGTCGAAAGGGCTTTTAGCTAACCGTTAGCGTTATTGTGATTTGTTGTAGAAGTTGGACGTCCGGAAGAGTAAGTTAGATTGACTTGGCGTTGGAATTAGTTTGGCGAAGAAAATTAAGGTATGTGAAGTATTCCGTTCTTTAGCATGACTTATATTCGTTCCTCGGCGTTCTTATGAAAATTGGTCTATTTCTTAGTCAGTAGCCGATCTGTTCATATTTTGTTGCTCACAATAAGATAATTCTTCATTTAATAAGCATAAATTTGGGTTAAGCATCAGTTAAGTTCGAATCTTGTTTTGCCCGTCTCTTAGCTTATTTAACTCCTAATATTCTGAGAAACATACTTCAAATGTGGAATTTCACTGACAATATAGAGGGAGGTGTATAGCACCTAAAACACATAGTCTTAGTCCTCTTTGTTAGTTATCTGAATTAAGATAGCTTCAGATGTTAGATCTAACTCAACTGGCTAAAATCGATGGAACATATGTTCTACAGAGAATTGCCTGCAGCAACGCTAATCCATTTTAGTGAGTCAGGTTCTTCAGATAGAAGTTGATGTTTTTATCCTTCTTATGACAATGGAACCATTCTTTCTACTTCCAAATCATTGCAACTCCTCCTGAAAGTCCAACATTATTGTTTTCTGCACAGTTTTGTTGTCACTATAGAATTTTGAGCAAAATCAATACAATTCTGGAACTTGTCTTTTAGTGCTCTATTGCTCACTCAATCATCCTCCTAAAGTAAATTTAACTACTGTCACCTACCTTAAAGTTTAACATACATCTGAATTCATCCCATAAGCTTCTAATATGTTATTCGGAGCACACAAATCAGAGTTAATAACTTTTGTTATATCTTTTCACATCATTCTTTTTCCTCTTTTCTTAAACCTCTGTAGCCATTTAAAAGTAGAATTGGTATGCAAGTGCAAGTTTTTTTTTAAAAAGAGGACATCCAATTCAAAAGGGAGGGGAAGTTGTTAGGACTGTTCCAATGAATTTGAATTTTTATGACATTTTTGATGTATAGTTCTCATTTACTATGTGGTTGAAGCATACATCATTTTTAAATAATAGAACCCTCAACATCTTTTGTGCCTATAAAGCTACAGATTCTGAAAAAAATGGTTTCCTATCTTGGAAATTTGATCTAAACTAGGGTATAACTTGTGCATCTTCTATATTGTATTATATTGTCATATTGCCACAAGTTCATTGGGTGATGGACTTCATGAAATTTCACTGAAAAGGTTTTCAGTTATGCTTGGGCTCATACTGGTACTGTCTTTTCAGAAGTTAAATAGTAATACTAGAGTTATCTGTACTGTTGGGTTTAAATGCCATGTCCGGATTCCTGTGATATGTCTTCGAAGTTTGTAAATTGTAAGAATATGTATAACTTGCTAAGTTTTAAAAAAATTTACTCTCTAATAGTTTTAAAAGCAGAAACACCCCGTACCCTTTGATAGGAAACCCGAAGTGCTTTAGAATCAGTTCTGAACTGTCCCGTAGAAATGTGTATGATATAGATTGAGTATAATAATTATGATTTCGATCTTAGGTATGACTTTGACCTTGTTTGCTATACACCTTGTGTCCTGATAAGTAAGTACTTTGATATTTCGAGTAGGCAATTAACCACTGTACTTTTGTTTTAATGATTGTCCTGATGTATATATATACTTTATACTTACTACTTTACATATTTGGTACGTATTCCGTACTGACCCCCTGTGCTCCGAGGGCTACGTTTTCATGCCCGCAGGTACAGCCATACAAGTGAGAGACCCTCCAACTTAGGATCCCTGACTGCAATGTGAAGTGCTCCTTTTGCTTCGGAGCAAACACTTGGTACATATACACTTAGTTCTCTATTTTGTATTTATGTACATTTGAGGGTACGATGGGGTCCTGTCCCGTCTTCTGATTCTGTTGGTACAGTTAGACGTCTGTGGACACCTATGAGTGTGGGTTATGGCAGTATGTAGGACTATGTCTGTATGATATGTATGTTAGGCGATTTAACCGTCGCGGTGACCTTGTTGGCCTGCCTGTGTACTTGTTTGGCATTCTGTCTGGGTTGTCTGCGTGCAGGTTATTTTGGGATAGTTAGAAAAAGAAAGGAAACTCTGTCAAAATTTTTAGAAAAAAAAAAGAAGAAAAAAATATGATATGTATTTGTTATCTGACTTTATATGTGCGTTTGGGTGCCCATTTCAGGCACAAGTCACGGCTCACGGGGTTGAATCTTGACAGGAGCTTCAGAAATTGATTTTGGTGCGTCTTTTGAGGTAAAATTTATGATTTTGCTGCTGCATTTTAAATATATTTTGAAAACTTTAACATGCGATTGTTTCCTCGTATTAGCTCCATTTTTTAAATGATTTTCATTGTTTAGTTCCTTATCACTTGGGGAACATTTTTATTTATAAATTTTTAGATTCCGACGGTATTTTTTTGTGACAAAATTTTTTGGATCATTTTACCCTTTTCACCCGAATTAATTATTTTTAGTATTGTTAGATTCATTATATAATTATGATGCTATATTTGAATAGATTTTGGTGAATTGGATTGTCATAGAAAGGGAAAAGCTTTGGAATTGACGTGATTTGAGACTTTATATACGGCAAGTTGATTTCTAACCTTTTGTTAAATATGTTGAACCTCGTATGCTCCAAAAAAACAAAAGAAATGCAAAGCCGAAGGAAAATAGTTTCGGCTAGTGAAAAAGAAAAGAAATAAAAAGCCGAAGGGAAATGGTTCCGGCTAGATATGAAATGAAAATTGCCGAAGAAAAATGGTTTCGGCGGATACATGGTCCATGTGTGACCTCCATGGGTTCTGATTGAGGCATGTTTACGATCAGCGGATGTGTATCATAGGACAGACATGCATCACTGTTATTTGACATTGCATAGCATCATTTACATCTCACAGCATTCATTTCATCCCATAATGCTCTAGTTTGTTATGATTATATGGAGTGCTGTTGAGATTAGTTATTCATTATATCATTTGACTTGTTTATGTCTTTACATGATTAGTTTTGGTATTGATTTTATGACACTTGATGAATTAACGAGAACTTGATAAATTGTAGAATTTTCCCCTATGACTTGAAAGTGGGATAACGAGAATTATACTATTATAGGCTTTGATCATAGAATTTTGGAATGATGTAATTGTGAAGGTTATGAATTCTTGATATATATATATATATACATATATTATGCTGGGACTTTTCTGAGTGCAGGTTTGTAGTCTGGCGATATGTGGTTGGATGTTAAAGAGTTACTTGGTTCTTCATTATGTTACTGTAAGTTAGTTCCTTTTGCTGGGTACCACGTGGTATTTGGTACTCACCGCTTGCTATATTTTTGTAGGATGCGAGCCCGATCCCTCTTGTTAGACTTTTCTCATTACAGGATCTAGCTTCCGGATTATTCTTAAGGTAGCTATTTATGTCTTCAGCAGACCTTTAAGGAATCCATTATTATGATTATATTCTATTTGAGAACCTGACATTTGAGACATATATTTTATTCGAGAATTCTTTATTTAGAGGCTTGTACATGTGACACCAGTCCTTGGGATAATTGTAGTTTAGTATTCATCATAGTTGTAGTTTGATATTCATCTGATTAACTGTCATATTTGCCTATTCATCTTTCGCAATTATTGTTATGTTTGGATTAGTAAGTGTTAGGCTGACTCACCTTGATAGGTTAGACGAGTGCCATCACGCCTGAATTTCGAGTCGTGACACCTACAGATTTTATATTTTCTGTTATTATTTCAGGATTTACCCCAAAGACTCTTCTTCGTGGTACATTTTTGGTACTCGTATCTACTTTATGTTGATGTGTCGTTCGTTGGAAAGGGCTAGAACTAGTAGATTCCATAATTTCTTTTTGACTTATAATCGAATCCAATTCTATTTCTTCATCAGTATCATATATTTTGATTAACAATTTTGTCAAGCTCATCTAGTTTTGTTTGGATTTTTTGTTGTTCTTTATGTCCTAAGTTATCTATTCTAAATTCACATTTTTTAAAGTGCAATTTTGTCTCTACTAAATTCATTGCTCCTAAGTTACAACCTTTACATTTAAATGTTGTACTTGTATTCTCTTTATATCGTCTGTTCGCCTTTCTCAAGGCATTATCTACCCCAAATTCATCTTCTATTATTTCTACATTCATCATTTCTATTGTTGTGTCGATTTCGTCATCTAACTCCTTTTGCATAGTGTAATTGTAGGCAGTGAATCTTATAGATGAATCTCCTTTAGATTTGTATACATCAAATGTGATTCTGGTACCATTGCTGCTTTCTTGTTAAATTTTTCTAGATTTCATTCTAACCCTGTGTATTCTTCTGGATTTAGTTTTATTGATTTTATTAGCTTTATTCCTTTATCTCCCATTTCTTCAACTACATCATCTACCTTAATCCTAAATTTTGTATCACTACTTAGGGCCATTTTTCCTATAAATCCTACACACACTAATAGATTATTACCTCTCTCCATTTCTTCATAATCTTTAGTCTGTATTCCTATTTTTATATTTTTTTTGAATTCTATCAAGTTTAGCATGAAATCGAGGCTAATACATAATATTCCTCCATTGTTCGTCATATCTATCTCGGTTAATCCTATGATTGATTTCTTTAGATCAGACCATCTATCATCATATATTGCAATTAATACTTTAGTCTATGGCTGATAATTGCTCTTCTCGATAATGTTTATATAGTTGAGTATTTCTTGAGAAATATTTTGTATTATATAATGTCTTAGGATTTAATAATTTTAATTGGTTTTGTTGGAAAATTCTTAAGTCTTTGTCTCTGTCGATTACTTGATTTTGACTTTCTTGTCTACTTCGTGATAGGAGGTTATTTCCTATTTTATTGTCTGAAAAACTTACTGTTGGTCTTTCTTCAGTTGTTCTTGTCCTACCTGGAAAAAGGTCCATAGTTGAGGTTTTCAGTCAAATTTGGTCTATCTTTTTGTGGTGTTATTTCTATATTTTTTAATTGAACTATTAATTTGTCTACGTCAATATTTCTTGGTTGTTCTGCTACTTTGTCCTTTGCTTTAAGAAGTTTATCTAATTTTGTATTTATTTCTAATAATAGTGCTACTATAATATTGTTTTGTTCAATAATAACTTGATCGGACTTGCTTTGGGGTAATAGTCTGAAAATCCTTTTGGATCAATTTGAAGTTTTGATGTAAAATTTAGTGTCTTGGCGTAAATGGGGTCTAGATCGTTCATGAAAGAGAGATTTCTTCAAGCTTTGTTACTATCTTTTATCGTTAATCTTAGTCGTTATTGATTCTACTTGTCCTATTATTTTTGTTACTAGCTGTGTTGTCTAAACTTCTAATTCTTTGAATTTTTTTGTTATGATCCCGACTCATTTTTCTATTTCGACCTTCGTAGGTATTTTTTCAATATTAAACTTATTATTTAAATATTGAATCTTTCTGTCTATTTCAAATTCTTGAAAATTTAGAAAATCAAATTTTTGTTCAAGTTTCTATAGTATCTTTTTTTGTTTGCTCTGAAGGTCAAATAGTCTTATTATGATTTTATTATTTTCTTGAATTTTTTCACTAAAATTTATTATTAAATCTAGTAATATATTATATTGTTTGTCTACAGAATGAGAACCCGTTAAAGAAAAAAAGAAATTTTTGCCACTGGTTTGTTACAAAACAGGGAAGTTTGAGGTACACGAAAGATGGAAGGTCCAAATAAACGACACAAATTTTAAGCTACGCTAGCAAATATTCCGTTTTGACGTTACTTTTGCAACATGAAATTCAGGCTGAGAGCATAGGATTATTAAAGGCCCCAAAAAGAATCATAGAAGTAATACATGGTTAAAAAACCTGTGGATTCTTTTAACCATCTATACATCATGAATGTGTAAATTTACATCAACTAGAGATTTCGAAAGAATCATACTCTCCTGGTATATAATACTGTGGTGCCTTGTACCCATTAGTTTACGGTCCCAGTATGTTCACGCCAACGCATCAGTCAATATCTGATAGAAGCTGCTTCATTTTCTCGTATGTCATAAAGACGATACCAATACTAGGCACAACCTTGTAATATTCAGGCAAAATTCCTCGATATAAACCACGTATGCCCTCTGTCTGGATAATATGACTGAATGTACCAAACAAACCAGTCTTATAAACACGGGCCCGACCACCTGCTCCTTCCAATTGCATTCGGCGCCTCACAAGATCCAAAGGAAATGTTACTGCAAATGGATCCATAAACATAAAGATGAAAAGGCTAAAAACATTGAATAGGTTGAAGTAATCAATTGAAAAGCAATTGATCCACTTACGACGATCAATAATTTCAAAATGGCAACAATGGAAGTGATTGCCCATCCACTAGACATCCAAATAAATTAGAAGCCAAACATGTGCCAGTTAGTGTTTCCATCAAGTGGGGGAGCCACCATGAGGTGTAGATATGGTGCCTCGGTAGAGCAAAGCAATGTGACTCTAAAAGAAGTGCTTGCTACAGTGGTGCAAGTTTTAGAGTCTGGATTTCTGTTGTATTTGAGAAAAAACAATGAAAAATATAAAAGGAGTCCAGATTACTATCTTGCATTAACAGATGGAGAGGCAGTATGACTTGGTATGCTACAATACAGGAAAAGGCGGAGAGAAAAATAGGTCCTAAACGCCCTTTCACTTTGCTACAGGAAGGTTCCTCGTCTTCTTTCTTGAAGATATAAAATTCCATCACTTTTTGAGCTTTAGTTTCTTCTCTTTCTCGGTTGTCCTGTAATTGTTCAACTTCAGTTTGTGTGATTTCTTTTCTTCTTGTTCTTCAGCATCCTCCTGATTTGATCTTTCTCCTATTCCTTTCTTCTGTTCTGCTAGCTCCTTTACAGCCACAGTATGTGTTTTTGTTCCTCGTTTTTTACCAACCACCTCAGGATGGCATTTTAGCGCTTTTTGCTTTTAATTCACAGGTACTTGTTCAATGGAATAACATATACCTACTGAACTACTACAACTATTTTTATATCCCAATTTGATCTCTCTACTAGTCAATATACAAGTTTCTATTCTTTAGACAGAAATAGCATAAATACTGGGACGACACATCTAATCAGGTAAGATGACAAAAATAAAGCGTTCTCCACAATGCCGAAGCATCCTATTCTACACCAACAGATGCATAATTGGGACTTCAGATATGCAATGGCAGGGGAACGGATTGCAATCATGAATTTCTTATATGGTTTCTCCGTTCTCTTTGTTAACTTGCTATTTTAGTTGGTGCAATTGACATTCATTTAGCTACCCAGTGCATCCATGTTATTTCGCTGCTGTCCCTATGTTTTTTTTTCGGGTTTCTGCGAAATACAAGGAATTACCCATATTTTACACACAAAGACCACAGCATAAATAGAGGTAATTCTTCATTGCTCCTACAATTAATTTTTGTAACATAACATTTCAAGCCTAATTGAGAAGCATACCTCAATGAGGAAGCCTCTTACATTTTGATAACTGCAAATACATATGGCTCCGTGCAAACATCCACCGTGGTGGAGCCAACTGCATGTTTGGAGATTCAAATTATCCAATTAATGAACGAGACAAAAACTATGGCTGGCATTGTGAGCCAGAAACAATTAGTTAGTGTTGAGAAAGACAAGCAAATTATTTTTTAGAGGTGAACTTTCTTACTAAATTCAGATGCCAGATAAAATTGCTCAGTCTCAGGCTCTAAGAGTCGGTCCAGTTAGAAACTTAGTGAGAAGCAAGCACCCTAACCTGCCTCTCTGCATCAAAAGCCATGAGACAGCACCATGCATCAACATCTATTTTCAAATACCAAAAATTCTGTCCAAGAGTACATTAGTTTTTTTTTTTTTTTTGGAATTGGTAATGTTGATCTAAGAGTACATTAGTTAAGGGTAAGGCCTAATACTGTATGTCAAGAACTAAGTTAGTGGCCCCCAAATTTTGAGCTGGAGAAACAACTTGTCGTCCACAATGTCAGCTTTTCTATTTCTTCATCTATTTTGTGAAGTATATAGAATCCCAATTAGATATTCCATTTGTTTTTATGTGGACAGCTAACACAACACATGTATCAAAGAGAAGTATAATATAGATAGAGTTGCATATAAGGTTCCAGATTGCCAGGACAAATAGTCCAGAAAAGATAAACAAAACCTTTCTTCTTCCCCCAACACATATGGAATAGGAAACATGAAGGAATTGAAAGCTTTGGCAATATAGATGTCTCCATGTAGTAACCCAGCATTGAGATCAAAAAATTCAGAGGCAACGGAACACTAAAAGGATACGGGAACTAGGGGTGGCACACGGGTGGGTTGAATTAGATATGGGTTCGTCGAAAATGAGTCTAGTGAAAATGGATGAAATATTTGACTCAACCCATACTTAATATGGATAGAAATGGGTAAAACAATGGATGATATGGATAACTATATTATCTATTGGTCTTATTATGTAGAGAAATACATTCTTCCATTACAAGATTTTTTCCTTATTCTTTTTCTCCTTTTAGGGCGTGTTTGATATGAAGGAAGATATTTTCATGTTTTCCTAGAAAATATATTTTGAAAAAGGAGTGATCTTGAGCCGAGGTCGACAGATCAAAATTCGGGTCTTAGA
>DF366130.1:13601-24278 GCA_000787875.1 Solanum virginianum
AAACGACTACTTGTAGCTTTAATGCCTCCGAGCTACTTGGAAAAATAACCAAACCGGCAATAATAACGTGTGTAACTAAACTATGTAAGAGTAAACAGCTTTTAACATTTTTGCAATTTATGTACAGCTTATTAACTAGTGAATAATTAAAGAGAGCGTCCTAAAGCTAACATCTAATCTATGTTTAAAATATCCGTCAAACAAGTGCTATGAACGGCTCACCTAAAGTGCTTAAACCCTAAAACCAGTTGGAAAACAGACCAGTGCATGTTCTGCTTAGTGGGAATATCAACGAAGCCAACAAGACTCTAAGGCATACATCTCATTGCCAATGGCATTATCTTTGAAGAGATGACACTAAACAATAATATTTCATTCTATTGATTTTAGAATAAGTAAATATAAGATTGAACACATGCACTGCAAGTTTAGTCAGGATGAGGAAAGTGATGTTGAGGTGAAAGTAGACGGAATTTTTTTGAGATAAGGGTAACTAGGTGAAAGTAAATGGGAATTGTGGCACATAAATGCAAACAACTGTTACATATCTAAGCGCGTTGTTCCAGATGACAATGTTACACATAAAATTGCTCCTAGAGTTTTGATCTAGTGGTAAGAGCACAACTCATAATGTGGGGGTTGGGTACACATCTTGAGTTTAAATCAAATCTTGTCGCAGAGAAAGGCTTGATATTTAAATAGAAAAGAGTACATAGGTTGTAGGGATGGTAATGGGGCGGGGCGGGGCGGGGCGAGGCAGGCTGAGCTCAACCCACAAATTTTTTAAACTGCCGCACTGCATAGACCCACCCCACATAAACCCACTCCGCTTAAATTTTTAAGTTCTTTTATTTTTTAATTGAATTTAATATGAAAAATAAAAATTCGTATTTTTTTAAATTTTTCACTAATTAACATCTCAACAATTAATTAACTATTTTTAGTTGACACTTCAACAATCTTAATATTAATTAGAAGTTTCTAATTAACATTTCAACAACTAACAATTTACCGGACATGTCTAGTTTAAATTTTAGAAAAAATAAAATTAAAGTCAATATTTAATATAAAAAGTTTATATCTTTGATTTACTAATTACAAAGATTTAATTTTCTTCGAATTCCTATTTGGTTCTTTAAACCCGCAACCCGCCCCGCCCCACATTAGTTTTAAAAATAGAACCCCGCCCCACATAACTTTAAACCTATCCCGCCCCGCTCCTAATGGGTGGGTCCATTAGCTATCGAGTTACGGATGTACGCCACTGATGCTCGAGGATTTTGCAATTGTCACAAAGAAATCAAATCAGATGGTAAATTGAGAATGCTGCCAAAGTGTCTACCAAAGTAAAAGATAAGCCCTATATCAGCCATAAACCAACAACTACATATGAGTGAATGTTGGTAAACTAAAGTTGAATACATCCACTAGATGAGTGCCACAGCGATGTGGTATGTTAAGAGAAATGTGCGGTCACACAAAGTTTATACAAAATTAAAAATGACCAAATTGGCCAGAAGGTGTGAATAACACATCGAGGACAAAATAATAGGATGTCATTTGAGAAGATTTGGTCCTGCCCTGCATCGATCTAGAGATACACTGATCCATGTATATTAAAAGGAGACCTAAAATTACATGGAAGGTATTTATCTCGATAGATCTAAAATTTCTTGAAATCCATAAACTTGGCGAAAGATATGGGTCTTGCTGAACTACACACATGTAATAGATTAGCAATGTATGCATTTTTTTAAACCTAAAATACCGTTGCAACTAACTAAAATGTTCGAACTTCGGAAGTTGTTTGATATATTGACCTAATGAAAATTTTTTATTATGAACCAATACGATCTTCACTTTTCCACTGTCCATATAGTTACTTAGGAGCAATGGAAATTAATATAAAGAAGAGCAGACGTATCACAAAGGAAAAACCTTTCTTGAAGCTTTGCAAAAATTTCAAAAAAACAAGTATTACTTGATTGATAACAATGCAAATTACCAACTAGAGTTGATAATGTTATAAATTAAACAGCTGGGTTCTTCATCTTCAATAAGGAGTTCCTTCATCTTCAATAAGAAGTGAGCAAGAGAACTCCAACGAGGTGCCTATGATAGATTCATGTAGCCATTATAGTCTCTTCCATCATCAGTGTTGTTAAAAGCGTTGACGTACTCGCTTTAAGTGCGAAGCAAAGCGAAACGACTACTTGTAGCTTTAATGCCTTAAAGCGATGCGACAGTGAAGAAGTGTGCACTTCTGGGACTGATGTCAGAAGCACACTTTTATTTAAAGCGAGAAAAATCTCACTTAAGCGAGATAAGCGCTAACTAGAATTTTCTTTTTTTTTTTTAGTTTCTGTAGAAATACTTACACAAGTTCTCCAAATATTTTCCCTCCTAAGCCGATTGCGAAGGTTAGTTCTTCTTTTTTTCTTTCTCTTACTGCGTATGGTTCTCCTCTTACGGGTCGCTAGGTTTTATTTTCCGAATTTCTATTTGTAATATAATGCTACTTAAGTAGCGTTACTCTGTTCTTTTTGCTTCTGATTTGAGATTCTTAGTTACTGCATATCCTTTGTTTATAATGCTACTGCCTATGCTCCATTTTTCTTTATTTGTTTTGCTGCTATGTTTTGTATCTATTTTTTTCCCATGTTTTTTTTTGTTGTTAAGTGACTGAGTTACTGTTCTGTTTTTCTTTGTACTAAGTTGAATTTTCTTATTCAATGGCACAAAAAAGGGATCCAGCTTGGCTTAGGGTATCTCCAACCCAAACAACAAATTTTATACCAAATTTGGTGTCAACACTATTTTTAGTGTAAATCAACTCCAACTCACTGCACCAAATTTTACACCGAGGAATCTTTTTCTCCCTCTTCATTATTATATTATTATTTCTTATTTCATGTATATTTTCTTATTTCATGAAACAAAATTCTTTCTAAAACATTCACTATATATAATTTTCATATTATTTTCTTTCCTCTTGAGGTGTCCAAAGGCGAAAGGTGTTCTGGTGGTGTATATTAGGACGATAAAGGACATGTATGATGGAGCCAAAACTCAGATAAGAACGATAGATGGGACTTCATCAAGGATCTGTGCTGAGCCCTTTCCTTTTTGCCTTGGTAATGGATGAGCAGACACGATCTNNATTTAGGAAGAGGTTCCATAGTGTATGCTATTTGCGAATGACATAGTATAGATTGATGAGACCCAAGATAAAGTTAATAATAGATTGGAGGTTTGGAGACTTACTCTAGAGTCCAAAGAGTTCAAATTGAGCCGGACCAAAAGAGAATACTTGGAGCGCAAATTCAATATTGCGAGGGATGAAGCGGACATCAAAGTGAGGCTTGCCACTCAAGCTATTCCCAAGAGAAAGCTTTGAAAGAACTCCGAGTAAATAAAGCAAAAGCCCATCTGGCCGATCTCAAGCTGGATGAGATGGTAAACCAACCCTCCGAAGAAGGAAACTAGGATCCCTCATCCATAATAGTGATAATATCAATGATGATATCACACATCGCATTAGGGCAGCTTGGATGATTTGGAGGCTTGCCTCCAGATTATTGTGTGATAAGAGATACCACATAAACTTAAAGATAAATTTCACAAAATGGTGGTTAAACAGGCTTTACTATATGGGATGTTGTATTAGCCAGTCAAAAACTCGCATGTTAAGAAGATGCAGATTGCGGAAATTAGGATGTTGAAATGGATGTGTACGATGTGATGAGATTAGGAATGGGGTTTCTCGAGAGAAGATAGGGGTGGCTTCTATGGCAGACAAGATGAGAGAAGCAAAGATTAAGATGATTTGGGCATGTGCAAAGGAGTAGTGTCGACGTTCCTGCTAGGAGGTGAGAAAGGTTGGATTTAGGGGTTACGCGGAGGGGCAGAGATAGACCAAAAAAGTATTGGGAAGAGGTGATTAGACAGGATATGGTGTGGCTTCATATCACCAGGACATGACCTTAGAAACGAATGGAGGTCACCTATTAGGGTAGAAGGTTAATAGGCTAATAGGGGTATGATGTTGTCTTGCATTGTGAATTTGTGATGTAATAGGTAAGTAAGATTAGTTGCTTCTTTATATATTATGTTGTTACTGCTCATCATTTATTTTGCTACTCGTATTTTTTTATTTATAGAATTGTCATTGCTTTTCAATTTAGTCACTATTATATATCTATTATTTTCTACTTTTGGCTAATATATTTGAGTCGAGGTCTTCTGAAAACAATCTCTCCATCTCTATGAGGTAGTGGTAAGGTAGAGATAGACCACACTCATGGGGCTTCACTAGGTATGTTGTATTGTTTTCATTTATAGTCATTTACTCCTCCATCCAAATTAATTGAATTTTTGATTTTTTTTCAATGTTCAAAATTCAAGGTGAATGTTTGAAACTTTTTCCATATTTGCCCTTTCATTTATTAAACTTTTATATTTTCTTGGACATAAATTGCACTACATATTTATGATTTTACAAAGGGCAATAGTGAGACATATGGTGTAAATTGTCTTTGAATATTTTTCTTAATATGTGTGCATTATCTCACAAATTCAATTAAAATGAGACAAAGGGAGTAATATATAATTATTTTATATCATAATTTTTAAATAATATAAATTGCTAGCAAATGTTAACTATTATACATAATAATGGATAATACAAATAAAAGTGAAATCATTAACGAAATATAATTAAATAAACATTACACAATTGAAAATTTTATTTTAAATTCTACATAAATATTCAACTTTCAAGATAACTACTGTACTCCCATAAATGCTCTATTAATGCATTACATAGTTCAAAATGAACTTCTTTATCCTTAATTTTTTCATGTCAAGCAAGAAATTGTTAATTTTTATCTATTATCATTTCAGCCGTCAAAACTGGACCTTCTAATCCATCTTGAATTAGTGTGTTAAGATCACACTCATCCTCAATCATCATGTTATGCATTATAATACATGAAGTCATTATATCATGTAGCACTTCTTTTCTCCAAAAACGTGACGGCCCTATGACAATTGCAAAATGAGCTTGCAAAACTCTGAATGCACGTCCAACACCTTTTCGACATGATTCATGTTTCATGGAAAAATATTTTTTCTTTAGAGTGTGCGGCTCAGAAATGGTTTGCACAATAGTAGATCATTTTAGGTAAATACTGTCAACTAAGTAATAACCCATGTCATATTTTTTTCCTTGAATCACATAATGGGCTGGAGGAGCAATACCTCTTTTTGATAAAGTTAGCTAGTATTATAAACAAGATAGTTACACCAACAGTGTACTCATATAGTAATTACATCAGAAGTATATAGGAAAAAGCCAAGAGAGATCTATCAATCACCTATGACCTTCATAAGTTATCTAAAATTAGAGAGATCATCCTTAGGTACAATATTGGTGCACCAAAAGTATAAAGTTGCTAAACAATTCATTTTTTTAGGCTTTGGATAGGAATGCACTTGTTCACAAAATATCTCTGATTTCTTTCCTTCCAATTGTCCACAAGATGCAAGCAGAGAAAATCTTCCATCTCTCCTTATGTTCTGACTGATTCCCATCTTTGTTCCAACATGCTAGGACTTCTGCAGTGTTCCTTGGCATAGACCATCTAATCCCCCTCAAGTTAAAGAACCATTGTCAGTTTACAATGCAAGAAAAGATGGTTTATTGTCTCTGTCTCAACTTCACAAAAAAAAAACATCTGGAACATAACTGCCTTCCCCTTTTCATAAGGTTGTCCTGAGTCAAAACAGCTTGATTGGCAACTAGCCAAGTGAAACGGCCCACCTGATGTGGTATCTTTCCTACCCAGATCATCTTCCAAGGCCACTCCTTAGTTTGAATTGATGTATCTAGTAACTTGTAGGCTGATTTCACCTTGAACTTGCCATCTTTGTCCCTCTTCCATAGCAATCTGTTTTCCTCGAAGGTAAGGCTCTTGGCTTGTTCCAAGGTATTGTAGAATTGAATCATTTTCTCTACCTCCCAAATCATTAAGAAATTGTAGCTAGTTTCTGTTGATTGATGTTGTAGACATCCGAGAGAAGGTAGTTTCTGTTGATTGATGTTGTAGACATCCGAGAATTGTTGCCTCAAAAAAAGTTGTCCCAGCCATTTATCATTCCAAAACATGGTCTTTCTACCATTACCCACTTTGATAATAGAATTACCCCACATTCTCGGTCACTAATTTCTAATAGTCCTCCATAGACCACCCACACCATAAGGAGTTTTAACTTCCTTAGTAGTCCATGGGTCTTCCCTACCATATCTTGCAATGATGACTTCCATAGGCCCTCCCATTTGTTGCAAATCTCCATAACCATTTAGACAGGAGGCTCTTGTTTTGTGCTTTTAAGTTCTTCATTTCCATACCACCTCCTTTCTTGTTGCTTATGACAACATCCCACTTGACCAAATGATACTTCTTCTCCCCTTTACCATTACCGTACCAAAGGAAATTCCTTCTGATAGCATCCAACTTTTTGATGATATTCCCAAGAACGGGAAAAAAAGACATCATTTTTAGTGGATAAGGGGAGTTAATACTGAGATAATTTTTTAGTGGCCTTTAGTCCCTTGTTTGGTTGCAAAGGTTGGGATAACTTATTCCAAGATTAACAATTAGTGCTGGGATAAGTTATCCCTCTTTGGGAGCGGAATAATAATCTCAGGATAACTTATCCTCGGATAAGCCGCCTTAGTCTCTCTTTTATACACTACTTTTACATTCATGTATATTCACAAACTTTTTAATAATATTTATAATAACATTCACAACCTTAATTAATCATTATTTTTATATATTTTCATTAGAAAATTATATTTTATAAATATAATTTTTTTCATGAATATATCATAAATTGAATTTATGTCTAATATTTATGTTTATTTATATTTTGATTTCTCTAACATGTTCACTCCACTACGTACTAAACTATATATTTTTAATTAAATGATTTATTACTCACTTAAAAATTATATTTTATATATCAATTGAAATGTAGGTAACTTTAAAATGTAGATAATTTTTAATAATAAAATTTCTTTTACTTTTGATAAACTTAAAATGAATGTTTTATTTTTAGCTAAATAAGATGAAAGTTTTATTTTTAAGTTAAATAGGGTGATAGTTTTATTATTTAAGTTAAATAAGATGAAAATTTTATTTAAAGCTAAATAAGATGGAATTTTTATTTTTAAGTTAAAAATAAGATGAAAATTTCATTTAAAGATGAAAGTAAATCAAGGACTAAGTTGATGAGAGTTAGTTTGCCTCCGCCGAAAAGATATTGAGCCTTCCATCTTACCAATTTCTTTTCGCACCTTTCAACTCCATATTTCGATTGATTGTGATTTTCTCCCAATGGTGTCCCTAGATAGATGGTTGGTAGATTCCCAAATTCCCCACCTAGGATTGCTTCAAAATCTCCATGTTTTGCACCTCATAAGTGGGATATAAGATACCTTTTCACCAATTAATGTGCATCCCAGAGATCCCTTCAAGAAGTAGCAAAATCGCCCTCAGGGTTTTGGATTGATCCTTATAGTATGATACTATCAGCAGCATATTGTAAATGGGTTATCTCCGAGTTCATTTCTCCAATTCTTTTTTTGATGACAAGGGAAATCCTTAGCCACTACCATTTTGAGTGCACAAAGAGTAGAACTCCCTTTTCTATGCAATAGCTAGCAAACCATATAGGAGAGGTAACCCACACTAGGCAAGCCCAATGTAACAAGCTCAACCCAAAACGTAAACCCCTTGCTTTCACTGGCAAGAGGTTTCGAACTTGAAACCTTCAACATAGAAGTCCCAACCCCATACCAATGGGCCACCCCAAAGGGTGTTCCTTTCTCCAACTCTGGCCACATCAAATCATCTAAGCCACCCATTCATGTTTGATGTTTTGATCATGCTATTAAGACCTATCATAGCTATTAAGAGAAAAAATGACAAAAAAAAATCTCCTCGTCTTAAACCCTTTGTGCACTGAAAAACCCTTTGTGCACTGAAAAATCGTGTCACTAAGCCATTGATAAGCATTGAAAATCTCACAGTTGATATGCAGTATTTGACCGATTGTATCCAATTCTGACCAAAATCCATTCTTCTCATAAAATCCAATAAGTACTCCCAACTAACATGGTCATATACCTTCTCCATGTCTAGCTTACACATTATTCTAGGTCTTTCCTGCATAGTCGGGAGTCGACAACTTCATTAGCTACTAGCACGACATCCACAATTTGTCTATCTTTGATAAAGGCTATTTGTTGTGGATCAATCAACTTGGCTATCACACCTTTCAATCATTCTATCAATACTTCAACAAGTTGTATATACTACACATTAGACTAATTGGTCTAAAATCCCTCAACTCTTTGGCTCCTTTTTATTTGGAATGAGAGTGATGACATTGGTATTAATACTTTTTTCAAACATTTTGTGTTAATGGAAACTCTAGAAGGCCAGCATGATGTTTTGCTTTAGTATCTCCCAACATTTTACGAAGAAAACCATTGTGAAACCATCTAGGCCAGGTGCTTTGTCTGATGCACATAGTTTTAGACAACTCGGAACTTCACTCTTCAAAAACCCCTTAAAGCATCTGTTTTTCCTCATTTGTTAATCTGGGACAGCTAGGAAACAAATTGTTGACACCCAAATTTTGAGCCTTCACAATATAAATTAATTATCGAGCTTCTTCAATTTTTAACTATTTTGAAATAATTATTCTTGAAAATTTTCAAAAAATATTTTAAGTTGTTTTTGGTGTTAATATATATATTTTCTTTCATATAGTTTTATATATATATATATACATACATATATATATATATATATATTATGTATTTAATTATAACTTTTCATAATTATTCAAAAATCATTTCAAAAAAAAATTTATTTTAGTTTCATTATAACTTTTTTTAGAGTCAATTAGTTAATAATTAAGTTGATCATTTCACTTTATTAATATTAAGAAGCTCTTTAGTTGATAAGTATTAAATTCATCTTGTAGCCAAATTAACCAGTTAATTCGATTTGGCTACGCCTTAAGTTCTAATTGGCGATAATTATAACTCTAGTGGCCAAATACCCAATTAATTTCTCACCCATTAACCCCTCTTTCCAGGCCAATTTTGACCTAATTTTGGATTTCAGCCCAAATTACCAATACCCAGCTCACCTCCTTTAAATCATACAAATACATATAAATAATTTTCCTGGAAAAGATATCCTTGGGTCAAGTAGTATATTTCTCTCTCCTATGCTCTCAAACACTTTTTTCGAGGTCCCCTTAGGGATTGAATAGGAAAGTGCTTTTCCAACTCCGGCCAATTCTTCTGCCGCAAACCTTTCTCTTCTTCCCTTCCTTCTCTTCTCCCACCTCTTCTTCTCTCTTTCTTCGCTCTTCCTCATTCCCTTTTTCCTCTCTATTATTGATCTAATCATTGATACGGAGAATAGACTATTTAAGATCGGGGGGGAAGTCTTATGATATAACAAAATCAAAAACCAGCTCTGAAACTTGGTTCGACTGGGTGGAGGTATCGAAAAAGTCTATCAGAAGAATGGTGTTATGTAGAGGAGCACTACGGTGGATCTGCAAGAGATTAAAGGAGGCATCTCATATTAAAGGTAAGATGTTCAAGTCTTGGCGATGCAGGGTGGTCTCGACCCATATTTATTGCTCCCAAAAGTTCAATAAATTTGGCAGATAGATTTCTATCATCACTATAAAAGGACAGGCCAGAACAGTGATCATTATTCCAGAAAACGCATTTAATGAGGGTTGGGAGAGTCTGGCTAGTAAAGTGGAAAGTTTTATAAGCAGGAAATCAGAGGACCAGAGAGCACTTATTACATCTGGGGATATGATTCAAAATAATTTCAAAGGTAGAGAAAGTTACAAAGAAGCTTTACAAGAAAGTAAATGGTCTAAGAAGAATATCGAGAAGCCTCTGCTACAAACTTCAAGCTGGGAAGACAAAGAGCTACTGCGTAGGTGTCTTGTTGGTAGGTTCATCGGAGGAGAAGAGACTCCTACACNTATGAATGCATTCAAATTTCTCTTTGAATTCCAAACCAGGAAGGCTGTTGAGCATGTTCTCATGGGTGATCAGAGACGGCAAGGAACCAGTTTGAAACTAGATTGGTGGTCTCCAACAAAAGGTGCTTTCCACAATAGCATAAGGTTCGTTGGTTCTGGATTAGTGCTCTTGGTCTCCCACTTCACCTCTGGAATAAAGATGTTAATGAAGGAGATTGGAGATGCCTGCGGTGGATGGTTGAAAATGAGGAAGAAACAGAGCCCAAAAATCATCTGAGATGGGCGAGAATCCGAGTTCGAGGACCCAAGGAAAACATCCCGACAAAGGTCGAGATAACGAATGGCAAGCTGATATACTCTTTACCGATCTGGTGTGAGTCTCCGGCGACCTTCAGACCAGTATCGGTGTCGGAAACAAACTTGCAAGATGACAGCAGTAAGGCAGAGGAGAAAGCAGAGGCTAGCTGTCTCTGTTTGTGACAGTCCTAGGAAACATGGGAAAGGAAAAGAGAGAGTGCATGCCAGCTGTGTGTCTGTTGATGGCAGACTCAGTACTCATGGAAAAGGAAAAGAGAAAGGACAGAAATT
>DF366129.1:7218-20829 GCA_000787875.1 Solanum virginianum
TCGGATCATTGTTTTTGATACTGATACATATATGGTTTGTGTAATTATGATTTTGGATGAGTTTTGAGTGCCCATTTCATGTTTTGATTATACTTGTGTATTGCTGGTGCAGTCACATTTTCTTCTCCGCATTCATGGAGGTCTAGATGACTTGCACTCGGCATTCACAGAGGTATAGTTAAGGCCTCTCTCGCTATGGTCATGGGATGGGATCCATATTAGCGAAGTACATACTGGTGATCCCTTCCCTCTGATTCTTCTCAACTTTTGTGGATTGGTCCTTGCATTCGCTGAGGTCTTGGGTATGTTTCTTCTCTGTGTTCATGAAGTGTGTTTTATCTGTTTAGCTCTTAAATTCTGAGAATCACTATTTTTACTCATTTTTACGAATTTTAAGCTTTTTGGGGGGTGATTTTGGATGAGACTTTTCAGAGATTTCTTTTTGGGTAAGTCTTTCTAACATCATTTTCATCAATTTTCATGTCTTTTATCTTGTTTTTTTCTTGAATTTCATGAATTTCAATGTCTAAAATTGGGGATTTTTGGTGTATGATTTTGAATCTTGAAATGGTGATTTCTTATTTGATTTGAACTTGTTTTTAGTAAGATTTTCACCCAAAGACTCCATTTTTCATGTAGAACCTAATTTTAAAGTCAATTTCCACATTCAAGACTCCATTTTTCATGTAGAACCTAATTTTAAAGTTAATTTTGACCATTTTACCCCTAATCCTAATTCAATATAGTACCAAAATGCATCTCTTGACATATAGTATCTAATTTTGATAGTGATTGATCGATTCGGGGATAGTTTGGATGTCTGGGTTTATTGAAAGCTTGTTCAAGTGTTGTTTCGGCATTGAGGTAGCTTTGGCTAACCTTTTTGGGACTGGATTTGAGTTATTGGATATGTTCATATGATGATTATAAGATATAGATTGAATTATGTGAAATCAGATTGATATGCTAGAATTGTGATGGAAATGTGATTCCAATTATGCCAAAATTCGAGTAATTTATGATTCTATTGATAAATTGGGATGAAATCTTGAGAACTGAGATATATTGGATATTATGTGATGATATGAGATTTATGATACCATTTGGGAGAGTTATGTGGTAAATTGATGATAATTTTGATATTGTTTAGATATATGAGAACGCTTTGGAACTTGAAGAGTCCGATTTCATTAACATTCTGATTATTGATGAGAGGGTGATAATATGAGACTTATGGATTGTTTGTGGTACTAGTAGATACATGTGACATAGCTTTGTGATGTTATGGCTAATTTCCATATCATTATCACATCATATTGCATATATGTACTCATCTTGTGGTATTGGCATGTATACATCTCATATTGTATCTTGAACATTGAGACACTAAGATGTTGAGACATTCTTGTTACTTGAGTTCTATTACCAGTACCAAAGTCCGCCGAGGCATAATGTTATTGATATACACCTTTATATTGTGACTTGGCATGCATTGCATCTATATTGCATTGGATCTGAGACAGATGTATTACCTGATATCTCTCTCCCGGTGCCAAAGTCTGTCGAGGTATCATTGATGTTAGAGTCTATCATGATATTGAGACCTTTTTTATCGGTGCCAAAGTCCACCGAGGTGTCAGCGGAACCATCGACGACCGTGACATTTGAGAGATTTTGTATATTGTCTAACGAGACTCCCAAGGATTCTACCCAGTAGCTTTAGCTCGGTAGATGTATACACCGACTCCAGATTCTACTGTGATTGCCCCTTCTACATTGCATTCATACACTACATATACATTGCATCATTGATTGCCGTTGTTATTCTATTTTATTATTATTATATATGTTTATATTGTACACTAATTCTTTCTTTGTAGGTGGTAGTATTCTTCGTTATCACATACTTATCAATTTCGCTTACCCAATCGATTGAACCTACTGGGTATATTTTAGTTTACTCACCCGTAAATTTTTTTTCCTCCCTACAAATCGAGCACAGGGACCTATAGAGGGTAGTTAATTCACTAGAGTAGACCTTTTCTCTATCTATTCAGATCTTAGCGGTGAGGCTTATCTTCGAGTAGCGTGGATCTTTGAGATTTCCATTATTGTTATTTCCTTTTCAAACTTGGTATTAGACATTAATAGATATCATTGATTTTTATTTGAGATAGTCATATTTACTCTTTCATACTGCTTTTGATGCTCTTGTACTCATGACACTAAGTTTCTAGATTTGGATCAAATATTGTGGCTGCTTCTACTTTGCTTTATTTTCTTTAGTTGCAATCCTGTTTTGTGTCATCATAAGTTTGGTATTAAAGCTTAACATTGAGCTTGTGAGTCAAGAGGAGGGTGTCGATTAGAGTTTTGTAGATTGGTATGTAGACGTCCATACCCATCTTCGGCAGGTACTAGGCACTTGATAGGAAAAGCTTTAATATCTTGCTTCCATTCTTATATTTATTCATACCACAGGTTTTGAAAGTGTCAAATCTACTCCTTCTATGCAGATGCTAGTTACTAGGTCCAAAAGGCCAATGGGAGAGCCTAAATCAGCTGATGTAGCTTCCACTCGAGATCAAGGCAGGGCTTGTGATAGGGCCAGGGGCCGAGAACTTGCTAGAGGTACAACTCTGCGAAGAGGTCAGGCTAGGTCGATTTCTCCAGAGCCTAATTATGAGCTAAAGGGACATATCACCCTACTTGACCATCTTCAGCTCTAGATGTTGTACCCTCAATGCAGGAGTTACTTGTAAGGGTATTGGCTAGACTGGAGGGAGCACCTCTAGTCTCAACTACTATTGATACACCCATTTCTACAACACCAATTGGCCTTTCTATAGCTATTCGAGCCAGCTATGATTGATGTGGGTCCTTCCTTAATTCCATTAGATTCTCTTATAACTTCTATGATTCCGCCTCAGATATTGCGACTAAGATTTGGGTCACAATTTAAGGGATTGGCTATTGCTCCATCTATTGCACCTCCCAGAGTTTTGGTTCCCCCATTTTTTACTATGTCCAATGCTGAGTGGATGAGTTTTTAACGGTTTGTACTATTGGCTCCCTCTAGATTTGATGGTACCCCTGGTGATAGAGCTTATGATTTCTTATCTGAGTGTTAGGACCGACTGTGTAATTTGGCCATCCTTGAGTCCTATGGAGTTGCTTATACCTCTTACCAGTTCACTAGCCTAGCTAAGGAGTGATAGAGGTCTATTTTGGCTTGTCGATTTGTTAGATCTCCATTCATGACTTAGGAGCAGTTCACAGAGGTATTCTTGGAGATATTCATACAATATATCTCAAGATACTCGTAAGGATGAATTTGATAGACTTCAGTATGGTTCTATGTAAATTTTAACTACGAGGCCAAATTCCATACATTGTCTAGTATCCCTATGGAGTTCAAGAGGATTCGACAATTTGCCATGGGATTGGTAGGGTATCTCTAGGAGGATATAACTACTTTAGTTCTGGCTGGAGGTACATTTCAAAGTGTAGTGGATCACACTGGTGTGATAGAGTACATCAGGCATGATAGAAAGGGTGGCAGGAAGAGGTTCTATGAATACGATACGTTTAGTGGACTCCTGCCGCGAGATAAGAAGTTCAGAGGTAGGGCCATCAGTTTCGAGCTATCCATGCAACCATCCCTATAGTTGATAGTACAGAAAGAAACAAGTTTACTCAGATAGGACGGGATAGTTCATCTAGTGCAGCCAGACGTGATGGCTTTATAGGGGAGTCATCTCAGGGGTAAGAGGCTAGGGCTTGATATAGTTATTATGAGGTTGGGCATTTGGCCAGACATTATATATATCATACATCTCCCACTCAGGCTTCAGGATCATAGCCCGCTTATCTAGCCCCAACACCAGCACCTAGAGACACCCCAGGCTATAGGGTAGTACTAGAGAAGGTCATGGTATAGTGAGTGATGGAGCTCGTGAGACCCATAAGCTAGTGATGGCTGTAGAGTTTGCTATGTTATTCTAGATAGAGTTGAGGCAGACGCTTCTAATGTAGTTATCATAGGTATGGTTCTAGTGTGCCATCATTCAGCTTCAATTTTATTTGATTCGGGCTCTACTTAATCCTATGTGTCAACCTATTTTTCTTCTGAGATTGATATTATGTGTGAGACGCTTGCCAAGCCTATTTGTGTTTCCACCCTGGTAGGCAAATCATTTGTGGTGAATTAGGTATATTGAGGTTGCATTGTGACTTTTATGGGGAGAGATACTATTGCTAACTTGGTATTATTGGATATAGTTCACTTTGATATGATATTAGGCATGGATTGGTAATCACCTTATCATGCTATACTTAACTGCCATGTGAAGATTTTGACATTGTCTTTCCACGACATGCCCCAGTCAGTGTGGACTGAGCACCTAGCTCCTATCCTAACTGTGTTATTTCTTATGTATGCGATTCGATTGATGGAGAAGGGATGCTTGGCATATTTAGCTCATGTTCATGCCTTTTCTTAGGAGCCACCATCATTGGAAACCACCAGGTTGCTAGAGAGTTTAAGGATGTATTCCTTACTAACTTACCTTGTGTTCCACCAAATCATGATATTGACTTTCCTATTGATATGAAGCCAGGCACTAAACCCATATCTATTGCTCCTTATCGGGTGGTTCTTGCTGAATTGAAGGAGTTTAAGGAGCACTTTGAAGATTTTTTAAAAAAGGGATTTACTCATCTAAGTGTATCCCATTGGGGTGCTCCAATTTTATTTGTGAAGAAAATGGATGGCACATGCATATGTGTATTGGCTATCGGCGACTAAACAAAGTGACCATCGAGAATAAGCATCCTTTACCTCATATCAATGATCTTTTTAACCAGCTACAGGGTGCATGGTATTCTCCAAGATTCATTTGAGATCCCACTATCATCATTTGAGAATTTGGAAGTCTAGTATCTTTAAGACAACTTTCAAGACCCGTTATGGGCACTATGAGTTCGTGGTTATGCCATTTGGGCTGATAATACCCCGGCTGCTTTTATGGAGTTGATGAACCAAGTGTTCAAAACCTACTTGGACATATTTGTGATTGTGTTTTTTTTATGATATCTAGGTGTATTCAAAGAGTGAGGCATATTATGTTCAACACTTGAGGATCGTACTTCAGAGATTGAGGGAAGAGAAGTTGTATGGTAAGTTCTCAAAGTATGAGTTTTGGCTTGAGTCTATAGCTTTTCATGGTCATGTAGTGACAAAAGAGGGTATTATGGTGGATCCAGCCAAGGTAGCAGCTGTTCCTGAGTGGGCTATGCCTACTTTTGATATTGAGATTTGGAGTTTCCTTGGTTTGGCGGGGTATTATTGGCATTTATTTCAAGGGATTTCATCAATAACAACCTCGCTGACTAGACTGACTCATAAGGATTTAGCATATTAGTAGTCTGAGGAGTGTGAGGCAAGTGATGTGTTGCCAAAGTACAACACATTTGATGCTTAAAGCTTAGGATTTTGTGTGTTCTCAATATGATATTTATGGGTTTTATGTGTTTTTTGTGTTTAGATTTGCAGGAATATAGGTTGGCCATGATTTGGCAAAAAATTGCAGAAGATTGCTAGTTTTTGATGATTTCCGAGACCCTCTACGCATTGTAGAGCATTCTATGAGTCATAGAGGATATCTCGTGACAAATTCTACTGAAAGATGATTTCTGAAGATCAGCTCAACGAGATATGCATACGAGTCATAGAGCATTTTACGAGTCCTATTGATAGGTTTCATGAAGACCCTCTAAGTTTTGGTCTTTGTTTCTTCCTATTACATATCCTATGACTCGTAGCTTGGGCTACGACTCATAGATGAGCTCGATGTCCTATGCTTCAGTAAAATCTGCAATTTTTCTCCAAAATCATGCTAACCTAACTTTTCTGCAAGAATAAAACAAAAAACATATAAATCATAAAAAGTCGCATTAAGAACTCACAAAATTCCTTTTTTAGGCATAAAATGTGCTACATTTTGACAGCACATCAACACCTTCAATTTAGAATTGTTTCTTGTCATCAAGCGACGACTCAATCTATGCAGACAATGAGAAATACATAGTAGTTATACCAATGGCATATACATCTTTCACTCTAATCCAAGTACCCAACTATCATTTTCAAAACCAAATTGCAAAGTTACTGAGCATAACAACACATGATAATGAATCTGGTAACCCAACTATGATGAATTTGGCAACCCAACTATGATAAGCGCAATGTTACTGAGCATAACAAAACATGATGATGAATCTGGCAACCAAACTATGATAAGCTAAGGAGCATCAACCATCCACAATCACTAATGCCGCTATATGCTAATCAAGTAGGGCAAATACCCTCACAGAAAAGATGTCCTTCTTACTCTGTTAAGAAGCATTTAGAATTCAGGGACTAAGGAAGCATTCTCACTCTCATAATTGAAATTCATGCACACTGACTAACACCATAGACTTGCCTCTATACTCATCTTCTGGCTTGGTGATAAAGTGGATTTATATCATTTTAGGACTTATAGGCTTGTAACATAGGTTCAGGGGGCTTTGGTATAACATTTTAGGCAAGTAGTGACCAAAAGCTATCCTTGAACCATGTTTACCAACAATTTTTGCTTTCATAACCCAACCCTTTTCATTGAATCCAACCTTTTCCTCCTGTTTTAAACTTTTTCTCGAGTGCTTTCTTTCTATTTTCAGTTGTGCCTTATTTCTGAACTCAATTCTTGCTATTTTTCTCAATTTAAGACACTTTTCTTTTCTATTTTTCTTCACGGCTCATGATTTTTCATTTCTTTCTTTATTTCCTAACTAACCACCTCATTGTTATTACATTGCCACAATAAGGGCCACCCACAACTTAGGCTTTTAGCCTGAGGTGAAGCACACAATATCTATTCCCTAAACTAGGGCCACCATTTGTAAGCAGCCTCAACTTAGGCTTTTAGCCTCAATTAAGGTTCACATGTTCAAGAATAGACCAGGGCCAATATCAAGGTATTTTACCAAACAAGGTTAAGCTTGCAAGGTGTTAAGAAAGAATGAGTACATGAAAAGCTCAAAAATTTGTAACAAGGGATTTACTCACATATTTAGTGGGTCATTTAGGCTGAAAGTGGGTTCACTCAAAGCACAAAGGCCTAAGATCCTTTCCACATCAGCCACATCACCAAACCAATCTTAGAGTACTAAGGCATGTTCTAAGTCCATATAAGATGCATGAATGAGTTAAATTACGCTCACAACACACATGTCATTGCACCAACAACCAAGTATAGACTTACAGATCATTCTTCAAGCCTCAACTTACATTTACATTATCAGAACAAACATCACCAGATCATCAAAATGCATGAGGGCATCAATAATCACAATCTCAAAAATTTTGAGGGGTACCCAATTTTTCAAATCATTCAAAAGGCATTTAAAGATATGCATATGCCAACAGATAACACTACTATGAATTTACACATTATCTACACTACCTAAACATGTCAGTTCAATAGAAAAATAAGCATCCACAAGGAAAAAAATCATAGCAAAAAAAATTTGGGCTCAAAAATAGGAAAAGTTATGGGCCCGAGGTTACTATAAGCATCCACAAGGAAAAAAATCACGGCAAGAAAACCTTGAGATCAAAAATAGGGAAAGCTATGGACTCGAGGTTACTCAGACTTCACCTTAATCCATAACTTCCCCACACCCCACAAAAATAGGATACTTTGCCCTCAAAGTAAAGACAAGAACAAAAACCAAACACAATAACATAGAAATATATATATATATATATATATTAAAAACCAAAAACTAACATCTAGAATATAAGTAAAAATAACATCCAACATAAAAATACTTAAACAAATCCAAAAACCAACAGAATGAAGAAATTGTCCAACAATAGAACAAAGTATCCATAATAACAAAATAAGAACTGGGGTCAAAAGAAGTGAAACATTATGGTGTATCAAGCATCGGTCTTTGGCTGGTCAGCAGGGTCCTGGGTCACTATCTCCTCCTCAGCAATCTAGGTCGCAGCTGTACGAGAACTACCCTTTCCATGTCAATGTTGATGCTCCCTATCTCTCTGTGTGGCCGCTAATAGGATTGACTCCTGCAGCACCTCCTCTGGTATTGGCTCTTCTACTAGGGCCGCAGGGGTCATCAGGTCGAGGCCTCTTCTGGCTCATCTCTAAATTATCTGTCTCGATGGGCCTCTTCCCATGAGCATGTGGACGCTCAACTAGCCAGTCAAACACCTCATCACCTACCGGTGCTACCTCTAGTACTACATCAGGAGGCTGCTAACATCTGTAAGAGGTCGACCTTGAATATGGCCAAATCCTCAGTCACTGCGCTTGTGTCAGTAGGCCTAGCGCCCTCAAGTCTCCACTAGACTCTCACCTCAAATGCATCAATTCAGGCATTTACTGCTCTGACTCTCTCATCTACCAATGCACAGGTGAATGCCTTGACCGTCTCCTCTGAGTCCCTCACAGTCTGGCTGACCCAAGGTTTAACCTGTGCTGAAGCCTAGACTCTGTCGTAGCTTCCCTACATAATAATGCCTGAAAAACAATAGCAGACATAAGAGAATCAACATGTAAAATGGATGTGCTAGTGCTGGAGTGTTAGAGGATGCATAAATTCAATAACAATAGCCGATGAAGCCTCTATAACAGTTGGAGTAGTATCGGTAATGGCAAGTGTCGAACACTGAATCTGAGGCTCTATCGGGAATGGCTCAAGCATATGAGATGGGATGACTCTCTGTAGGGCTACTGGGTTCTCATCAGCCTTGATTAAACTGGGGTCCATCATACTAACAACTCTACATGAGGGTCCAAGTGGTGAGAGACCCGCACACTAGCTTCCTTGCATAATTTATGTACCGGGATGGGGAATAGCAATGCTTGCTAGGTACGAACTGTTGACTCATGAATCTGCTCTGCAATAATGCGTACCCAATCTATGTCGTACCTTGCCAAGATGCTTGCCAACAACACAACCCTCTCTAATGTGATCACTTTATCCATGAACGTTGGTCTAATTCGCCAACGAATAATTGACCACCAAAACTTCACCCTGAACAAGAGGTAGGCCTTCAAAATATGCTCAGTGTGGTTTGTAACCTATATCGGTTCAACACCTTCCTCGTAGATTTGACTCGCTATCCACCTAAGAAGCTCTTGTTCTCAGCCCAACATCTTTCTGATTAACTGCCTTTCTCATTTCTTCAATCCTATGATCATACTCCGCTGTGTAGTGCGGCACTATGTAATTTGGCCCAAACTATACCCTCCGAATGGTTTCTTCTGAGATATTAACAATCTCACCTCTGACCAGGACTTCACTCAATCGTGGCATTTCAATAGGCTTTTTATGCCTTGGAAGATTGCTACGTAAAGTAGCATAGTAGGAAGCATAGAATTCTCGGACCAGGTATGGGGCATACATTCCCAACACTTGTGATAGCCATCCTAGTCCATGGCGCTCAATTTCAGCTTCTAGTCCCGGTGCACCACTTAGCCTTTAGTCTTTTAACCTTGCCTCCTCATGAAACCTCTGCACCGGCCTCCCTTGACTTTTTTGTTCTAGTCCCTTTTCATAGATCTCTCTCATGCTTGGACACACCATCTTGTGCTTTGGGGGTCTGTGGAGGTGACAGTATAAGTCAAATCGGCTGGCTATTGTGGAGCAGTCTCCTCTAGGGGAACTTGAGATACCTCAAGAGAACCGGACTCAAAACGTGAGGCATCATTATCTGATTCTTCATCGTCACCCTCCTCTTCAGGGAGGGACTGTCCACTTCCATTAGGACCCTTGTTGTTTTTCATCTCATCACGGGCACATTAGCTTCAGGATCTGGGTGCACATTTATCTCTTCAAAAAATTGTTCATCATCTGACATCTCATCTATTAGTCAGTGTCCTGAAGTCGAGGCAGTACCACTTCGACCTCTTGGAGGCATGATACCTAAAAAGTCAACACACACCAAAGCATAAGCCCCATGATGTTTTTGTTCCACAAATGACTAATACATAAAACAATAAACAATGCAAATACCAAAGTGAAAAACAACTAAACCAGGTGCAGGGTTATAGATACAAGTTGAAGGTACGACTCATAAGATGACCTACGAGTCGTACAATAGACTTGTAGTACAAGTTCTCTGAAAAAAATGTATTCTGGAATCAGCTACAAGATGCAGGTACGACTCATAGGGTAACCTACGAGTCATAGTCTGGGCTCGAACCTCATCCTAAAAACATTTTTAAAATTCAGATCTGGGCCACAAGACCACCACTACGCATCATAACAAATGCTACAAATCATAGGTAAGCCTCATATGGAAAATATTAGGGAACCATAGATGACTGTTGCCTTCTATGAAGGGCTACTATGACTCGTCAGATGACTGACGAGTCATAGTTGGTCCTCATAGCAGAAAATAGAGAGCACCCTGGGTGCCTCTAACCTTTCCACAATGACTAAGAATTAACTAAGAAGCATGACAAATCAAAAACACATGAATAACCCATTAATAAGCCTAATCACTACACTTTACTGCTCATCCCAAAATGAAACACTAATTCTCCATATTGTTCAAAACATCTCCAATATCGAACATAGAGAAGCACATAAAAGGGTACAACAATTTCATGCATGAGTCCTCCCTCAAAACAGAATGATAACACCCCTCCATGTACAAAGTTCAACCCCAGATGGTCATCACAAAATAATCAGCCATATCATCCATAATAAATGCGCATGACCACGACATCAGATTTCAAAGTTACCCAACAAGGATAGACATAAAGAATTAACTCAATACAGGGACATAGACAAGTATAAGTCACATTCTTCTTGCTAACATAATTGTTTGCACATGGTTTTGTTAATCATTAGAATAAAGAATTAATTTAAACACCCATAAATCAAGATTATTGTAGAGGTATACCAAACTTAGCCACGAAAACTTACCAGATGAATGGATGAATGTGAAATGAGAAGAAGAAAAGGAAACCGAATCCTTGGTGAAAATTGCGCTTCCTAGGGGATGTTAGTGGAGGAATGATTTGGGGAATGAATGAAGCAGTGAAAAGTGATGTAAGGGAGGTTATAAAGTGAAAGGAACCATTTCATGAAGGGACATAATGAGCCAAAAGATGTTAGTCTTTTAATATTCTAAATCGGTTCACCTTTTAAAATTCTGCAAATCAGACCTATTCTCAGCCCAACATCTTTCTGATTAACTGCCTTTCTCATTTCTTCAATCCTATGATCATACTCCGCTGTGTAGTGCGGCACTATGTAATTTGGCCCAAACTATACCCTCCGAATGGCTCATAGTGGACCCAACATTTAAGAAAATTTAAATTTGCATACCTGGGCACTACGAACCCCACGTACGACTCGTAGGAGACCATACAAATCGTAAGGTTGGATTGTGGTTTGTGTGGCAACTTCTGATACTCACTGTTCCTCTCTATGAGGCATGACTACAAGTTGTAGTGGTGACTATGACTTGTATGCCTACTCATAGAAGCTGTTCGAAGCATAAATCTCTCTACTCCTCATTTTTTGGTTTATTCTTGCAATCATTTACTCCAGATACACTTAAATGCAAGACAATACAGCTGATTCAAAGTCTTAACATTCACAATAAGACATTAAACTACCACCCAATAATTTAAACAAATAAAAATGACTCAAAATAATCCAAAATGTAAAAGATGCTTCTGTTGTCCCCCAAGAAGCGCCTTATTTAACGTCGTGGCTCGACCATGCCATCAATGATAATTAGACTTCTCCATGAGTTCCATTGCTGCTCCTTTTCTTCTTCCTTTGCTCATCCTGTACCGCCTTTAGTTTCTCAGCAAGTTGCTCTATCCTATCTCTGAACCTTTGCATTGACAAGGTTTGTTGTTCCACTCTGTAGTTACTTTTGAGAACATCAAACTTTATCTCCTGAACAATGTCATCTTGCTCATTGACCTTGATCAGGACTTATTCATGCATATGCTCAATCCTTGTCAGCTTATCAGTGATGCAATGCTGGTGCAATAACCTTGGCCAATTTGTCATATTCTCACTCTTGGGTTTACTCGGGGCTTCCTTCAATACACTAGTGGATGGTCTGGCCTGTCCTTGAAAGGGTTGGTAAACTTGGGCAACTATAGATAGCATATCCATATGCTTGGTGATCTCATCAAATGGTCGTCTTAAGAACTCCCAACAATTGCCTCAAAATAATGCATCAGTATGCCCTTGTTGCTTGGAGGTTAGTGCTTAGAAGAAACTAGCTGGCAATTCATCATCAGCTAGACAATGGTTTTGATTCATTGCCAAGCACTTCTTAAAGGTTCTCTGGCACCCTTTTGAAATTGTAGATGTTATTTAGTAGCTTTTGCTTGTTGGGCTCCTTATAGAAGTTCATGAGGAAGACTCTTTGTACCACCCCCCAGTTCAAACGAATATCAGGTGGGAGAATTGCCCACCATTCTGCAGCATCACTCCGGAGAGTCATGGAGAAAGCATGAAGAGTCATGGCCTCCCAAGTAGGATGTCTTGTCCCAAATAACCCCCCTCAATGTTTGAGTAAAATTCTATAGATGAGTTTTGGGATCTTCGGACTCTTGTCCATAAAACATGGCTCGTCTCTGCATTGTCTCCAACAAGTCGATGGTGATATAGAGCTTTTGTTCTGTCATGGTGCCAACCAACCTGTGAATAGGCTAAAAAGCAAAAACAAACAAAGGGTAAAAGTAAAATATAGGAGAATTTAGAAATTAACACTAGAACTAACTAATAGTGAAATCAAGTCAAAACCTAGCTGTAGTCCCCGTTTATAGAGAAATCAAGTCAAAACCTAGTCGTAGTCCCCAACAATGGCACCATAATTTTTGATGATATTCACGCTCTAATAAAAAAGTGGTCATTCTCAACAATTAACCTAACCAAAGGTTAGGATCGAATCTACAGGGAATACAGAGTTTGACTATAATAGTTCTCTATCAATCAATTTGAGTATTGATAACTAAAATCTCTAAATGGGGGGGTTGTGATTCAAGAAAAAAATAAAACAAAACATTTTACTACAATGCAGAAAAACACTCAATTTTAGGGACAACTTGGGAATTTTGTTCCCCATGGTTCTTTGACTCAATTACCCTAGGTAACATGACTACAACTGGAGATTCACATGCAGGACGATAACTTAGGTTCTTCTAGCCCTCTTGTGAAGGTGAAGGTCGAATTTCACCATGGTGCTTGGTCGGATATCATGGCGTACCAACTAACTATTACCTATTGTCCCAGTCAACCTCCCCTTGGTTAGGTTTGGTTGATTAGATGAGAACACATCAATCGAATTCTGTCATCTACTACTCTTTTTTGATTCGTTACTACCTTGGTCGAGATTGTGATAGTAGGTGGGGTTTGGTGTTGGCCACCACCAAACAACAATCGTAATTAAGGGAAGTAAACAATACAGGCAAAACTCGAATCATAGAAATGCAATAAACCTAGGTTATCTCAAGTCAAATACCCATAGTTCCCACAACCCCAAGTTATGGGTACTTAGCTAGT
>DF366128.1:9236-23699 GCA_000787875.1 Solanum virginianum
AAGACAACAACGATCTTTTAAATATAAATTATGTTTTAACAACCTTTAATAAAGTGAGTATCTTATTATTTGGAAAGAAGTTGAAAAGTGAGTATTTTAAAAAAATTAATATAAAACAAAATTATGTTTCAATAAAATTTAAAATCTTAAATGAGCATCTTATTATTTTTTTAAAAATTAGTTTAAAGCAAAATTGTATTTCAACGAAAAATTTAGTGGAAAAAATTATTTAAATTGGTTGTGTGACTTTTTAAGAGAAATATTAATTATTCAGTGATTTTCTAAGTGACATAACAATAGTTAAGTGACTTTTGAGTTACAAAATAAAGTTAAGTGATTTTTTATGAAAAGAACTTATAGATAAGTGACTTTCTGTGAAAGAAATTTTTAGTTGAGTAACTTTGAGGTTAAAAAAAAGTTGAGTGACTTTCTGTGGAAAAAACTAATAGTTGAGTGATCATCTTTTTAATTGTCATGTAGATTAAAAATAATTATTATTTTAAATAAGTTTAAAAATAATTATTATTTTTTTACTTTGCCATTGACATTAATTGTTTAAGAATTTAAGAGGTACATAAATAGATAAAAAATTTAAAAATAAGGTTAAAAATACATTTTATTAATTTGATTTAAATTATAAATTTAAAAAATAGACATAAATAATTTAATTTTTTTATACAATATTTTGATTTGATATTTGAGAAATTCAAAGTAATCTGGTCTATTTACACTTTGCACTCCTAAGAACAATGATGACTTTACCTAATTAGATCGACACTTGTTAATTATCATTAATTATAATTATTAATTTATTACTAATTTGAGCAATGTACGTAATTGTTTGAAGTTTAGCTTGCAAGTAATCATCCTTATATCTCTCTTCAAAATCTGTGCGTCTCATTTAGCCGACTTTTTTTTCTTTTTCTTTTTTTAAAAAAAAAACAGTTTTTAGAGTAAAAATGGTATGCCCTTCTTTCATTTTTGCTTGTTCAAAGGAAATAATTAACGGTAATTGAATTTTATTCATTTCATACGATGATATTGTGATTTTTTCAGTTTAAGAAATGTTCATAATTTATTATTAGTTCATGTCATTTCTTACCATTTTAAATTTCAGATAATATAATAATAATAATAATAATAATTATATATCAAATATAATCACATATAGAATTTACGTAAAATCTGTCTTAGCTTCTACCTCGTGTTGGAAAATTTCAGGCAATTGATGATTAACTTATTTTGACTAATAATAACTTTGATGTCAAATGGATTTTTCATCTCTTTCAAAAGTAATTCATTAGGCATTATTTTTTAAACCCAAAACGTAATTAGGTTAAGTGAAATTTGTTGTTTTTCTTTTTTAAGATGCCACATTTGGCAAAATTATACTCCCTCTTTCCCTTTTTAGTTATCTTAATTTTCATTTTTAAAATCAAGTTTTATAAATTTTGATTAATATTATAAAATGTATTTTTTCCATTATATTGATATGAAAAAAAATTGTAATAAATAATATTTTTTTATACTTTTTGAATATCTAAATTTTAATTTTAAAATATCAAATTAATATAATTCAATTTAATTAATCAAATTAACTTTTCAAAAGCGCATCATAACAACTAAAAAAAGATAGAGAGAGTACTTCCTCTCTCCCAATTTATACACTATCTTTTCCTTTATAAATCCCTCCCCCAAAAGAGTAAGATTTTTTCATATCTGACAACTATTTAATGGCACCACCTAAATTCTACTTTTATAGGGTCCTCATTAATATTTCATTTGTCCAACAATAGTGTCTACAATTGGACTGACATAAGAATTAAAAAATAATAAATAAGAGGAGTAATTTTATCAAATCACCCTTATTAAATATGAGTCATATAAACTTTGAACAATAAACACTATGATTTAATAACAAGGGTAAGTTAATTACAAAATAATAAATTATTTATTAATTTTATAATCTGAACAAATATTGTTGAGCATTCTAAAATAATACAATGAATAAATAAAAATAGATAGAAAGAGTACATTACTACACAGGAAAGTCCATTAAACATACGCATTAAAAGGATTTTAACAAGAACAATTTGATAAACACAATAATTTTGTTATTTCTAAAACTCTTTGTTATGTTACATAAATTGGTACAAAAAGAATACTTATCCATTAAAGGGTTGAAGCTAGTTAAATCATTATCGAAATATCATTGATTATTTTTATTTACCCCTTTCGTAAAACTCTTATGTGAGGCAAGGTAGGTTTAAAGTTATGTGAGGTAGGGCGGGCTGAAGTAACTATATTTAAAATTAATGCGGGGCGAGATGGGGCGGGTTGCGGGTTTAAAAAATCAAATATAAATTCGAAGAAAATTTAATCTTTGTAATTAGTAAAAATCAACGATATAAACTTTGTATATTAAACATTGACTTTAATTTTTTTATATAAAATTTAAACTAGACATGTGTAGTAAATTATTAGTTGTTAAAAATATTAATTTAGAAACTTTTAATTAATAATTAAGAAAGAATTGTTAAAAAATTTCAACAAAAAATACTTAATTATTGAAAAATTAAAAAAATTATAAATTTTAATTTTTTATATTAAATTTAAATAAAAAAATAAAAGAACTTAAAAATTTAAGCATGATGAGTTGAAAATGAAAAAAATGACCATGCAAAGCGAGAGAAGGCAATTTAAAAAAATTACGAATTGAGCTCAACCCATTCAACACTCACCCCATTACCATCCATAATTTTTTACTCGAATTCATAATCTTAGAATTTGAAACGAATGAAAGATATTTGATGATTAAGATAGGGGTAAGAATGGAAAATCCGATATATAGGAATTAAGTGGCGCAGACATCTATTCATGGGGATCATCAAAGGAAGAATTTGATGCAGAGGAAAGCATGTTGCTTTGCACGTGCTAACTTCTTCCTCTTCCTTTCATTTTTTATTTTTAATTCCAAATCAAATAAAATATTAAGAGGCTCATTACAAGTCATTCTCACTACTAAGTACATGAAAATCCGCGTTTATTATAAACTTAGTCTGACTTATTCAACGTCAAACCTTCAAATACAGTATTAAATGTATTGATATCAAAGTCAACCTTAATTTATAGCTTTCTGCATCTTCTATTTTTAGTTTTTTATTTTTCCTTGTAAAAAAAAAGTTTTCAGATCCCAACATTAATTTAATTTTTCATTATCCTTATAATAGTTTGTGCCCTTCACCAAAGAATTAGGATCAACACAGAGGGTTCTTGATCCGTTACGTTGCCATAATAATTGCATTTTTAAGAATGGAATAGTGGAAGATTTACTGGAAAAATTTAGTAGTATTAGTTGTTAGAATGAGTGCTACCAAATATTACTTGTTACAGTAATGAACTGGACATAAGTTAAAATGCACAAGATTTTTACGTGAAAACCCTTTGCTCGAGGGAGTAAAAAATCACGATCTGCCTTCAGGATTTCAACGAAGTTTCATTATCATCTAAGAGCAGAAATCATTACAACTTCTTGTAATTCTAAGGATTAACCTCCTAATCCCTCCCCCCTTACAATGATACCTGAAATTTCCACCTAAGCAACAACCCCTTGCTGCCCACTAAACTAATTTTCTCAAACTAGTTTAGACTTTTCTTCTTAGCTAACTCTAGCTAAGGACTCATTATTGAAGAAGAATTATTTTGACCAAACCACTAAGTTCCTTTATAGAGTAGGAATTGATTTACAGATGTAAGAATGAAAAATCACACAGAAGAAATATCCTTAGAACAACAAAGACAAGAGTAGAACAAAGTAGTAAACAAATTGTTCTTGAGGATGATTTCTTTCTTCTCACAAAGACTCTTTTTTCACTCTTTTTCTGGCTGATTTCTTTATTCTTCAAATGCTTCAATATATAGCCATGTTGAAGCTCCTAGTCGTGTGCACCCATGCTGTCACCATGCTTTACAACTTTCATTCCATTTGCATTTTTCATTGTTAATTAAGAAGATAAAGTAACATGGGTGAAGAATGGATTTACAACCTTTCATTCCAATTGCTTCATTCATTTTTCAGAGAGAAAGATGTTGCTGCATCTCTTTTCAATTTAAACAAGTAGTTCTTTCCAAGAGTGGAAAGAAAAGGAATAAATAAAAACTTTTTTTAGAGACAAAAGCTTACACATAAAACATATTTCTTTTTTCTTTTTTCAAGATATAATAAAATAATGTTCAATACATTATTTTAATATCCATCTGCACTAAGCATGTGGTATGCCAGATGTGAGTATAATGATGATATTTGCTAGATGTAATTCCAACTAGGCAAGTTGTATTAATTCTGCTAAGGGACAAAAGCAAGAGAAAGAAGAAAAAAAATGGACTACGGAGGAACCTCTCTCTAGAATGAGTGCGGAACCAATATCACCAAACGATGACCCCCAAATTCCACCTAAACCACCAGACATACCGGAAGTCTCAGTAACTGGCATGGATAAAGGAAAAGAAACAGAGGAACTCTTGGAAAATACAAGTAAATGGGGAGGAAACAAATCCTTCAAATCCATCCTCCTAACGCCGTACTCGGCAAATCAGGAGCAGGACAAACAAATCGATGAGAAAATGAAGGACAGCCATACCGAATCAGAGAAAGAGTACAATAATGGCTTATTGGAAATGATGACGATAACGGGGACTGTGTCAAACTAACAGAGGAAGACAAGAAAAGAATATACCGACCATGGCAATTCTTTGTTATTATTAAACTCAATGGTAAAATATTAAATCATTTATATCTTAAGAGCAAGCTAACATCACTTTGGTGAATTGAAGAGGAAATTATTCTAATTGACCTTGGAAACAACTATTTTATTGTTAAACTACTCAAAAAGGAAAGCACCTAAAAGGTTTTGCAGCAAGGCCCCTGGTTCATCAATGAGTTTTTTCTAACGGTTAAAGGATGGCATCCAACTTTTGTTGCATCGGAAGCAAAGGAAACAAACACTGCGATATGGTTGTACCTGCCTAAGCTACCAACTGAGTTCTGTGATCATCAGATCCTAGCAAAGGTGGGGAAGAGATTGGGCAAGCTGGTCAAAATGGATATCTGCATATCGGCGACACTAAGGGGCAGATACACTAGAATATGCACAGAAATTCCATTGGGAATCCTAGTTAAAAAATACGTAACTATAGGAATGCACAAGCAAAATATCGTGTATGAGGGTGAGAATATATTGTGCTCTCTATGTGGGGTGCTGGGCCACATGGTCCAATAATGTCCAACAAAGAATATATCTCAATCACACATGGATATAGACGAGCCAACACAAGGAATAATGAAAAATGAGAGATCTAAATCTACACCAACAAACACGAGTCAGGGACCAGAGCAACAGGAGCAGAACAAATGGCAAATTGTTGAATTCGCAAAAAGGCGAAACGCACAGCACAAAAGAGCATCACTAAAGCAAACGGAGGAACCAGGTATCAATGTCAAGATTTTTAATGCGAACATAGATAAATACCTTGACACTCAAACTTTTAAATACTGTCAGAGCCTCCATTAAAGCGGAAGCTCCTCGCATAGTAACATTAACAACAAGTCAAATTCTCCGACTAGCACTTCAGTGACTGAACTTGAAGCGCCTGATCGGCAAATCGTCCTAAGAACTGAAAAGTCTTCTGACGTCACTGATGATGTCAAAAATCGAAATGTCATTAAAAATAATAAAACTAATACAAATAATAATTTTAAAATTAAAGAAAATTTCCAGGCTGGAAATCCGTCCACGCCTACTATAGGAAAAGTAAACTATAATTGCACATCCACGTTAATCAATGACGCGTCTCAATGCCTGACAAGAAGAGGGACCCATCTACCAATCCCATCCCCCACCGTTCATCTTACCAACCACAAGAAAATTGAAAATCTTTCCAAATCTAACAATAAGAAAAGAAAACACATAGATTAAGAAATATGCATTTTCCAAAACAACCCTTCTAATCCCCCCAATTCTCAGAAGGCTAATACAAATTTAGCCTTGCTGGATAGGCCAAGAGACATTCAATCTCTTTCTTCGGGCTCCTATCTTCCACGTAATAACCTAATTACCACAGATATTATTAATACTTTTTCAAATCCTCTTGTTCCGACCGGTCCCATGACCAATTGAAATAAAAGCTCTCACACTGCTTTAAATATCACTCCACATCCCGAACTATCAATCATTGAAAAATCATCTGAAAAAGACACTGCTATTCCTATTCAGTCTATTTACATAGATTTGCCCGTACACGCACAAAATGCCAAGAGTCCCCTTTTCGATGTATCAAAGGAGATTACATGCAAGGACTCAAATAAATATCCCTCACTCTCATCGATGGAACATACTTACTCACTCCCACTATCCACTCTACAATCCACCCACCATGAATCCTCAGCATCCGTCTCCATCGATCCAAGTGTTTCCAGCGATGATAGAAGACAACACTCTATATGCGTCAATGGCTCCACCACCAAACCACAATCCTCATTCTTGGGTGGAAATGAGTCTAATGGGCCACACACTTTCCTTCAGCATAGAGATAGAAGGGAGAGAAACTCTGGTTATGATTCGTAATCTGACTTTCCTTGCTCAATTAGTGTCGAAGGATATGCACCTGGCCATGGACAACTACAATCACCACCTCTGAATGTCGTCAATATTGCAGCCCCATTTATCGCTACCTCTCCTACACCTACTATTCTACCATATGCCAACCTGGGAACTCCCTCTCTTCAACCCGTTGAACCAGACCCAAGCTCAGGAAACTCTGGCAATCCCTCCATTCATACTCCAACAACAAGTGCCAGAGGAGGACATGAACTTATGGAATGTTTCGGAGCTATATATGAATGTGTAGCCTTTCCCAAATCTGGACTACCAGAACCTAGGAGACAACTCTGTCCAAGTAGTTCCCAACAATGGGGCCTCGACATCTCAGGTATGGCCTCAGATTAGAATCTCACCTCTTCCCCATATAAATCTGACCCAAGCACAAACAGTAGATATAGGAGAAGTAGAAGATGCCTTAACAGCAATGAGGGAAACGAGGATAGAAATAGGAGTTCTGAAAGACATAAAAGTAGTGATATTCAAGGAAAGATACGTAAAAAAAACTTATTCTCATCTATCCTCTGACGTTGTTAAAAAGCTCTATAGATATAAGAACCCCCAGCAATTCGAAAACAAGGAACTTTATAGTAATTCTGAATCCGACTTTGATGAACATGAGTCCCACTAATCAGGTGAGACCATTACAGAACCACCAAACACCCAACCTAGGACCAATGAATATAATAATATAGAATTGTAGAGGTTGTAACGAGGCTAATTTTAGAAGGAATTTCAAAGCTATATTAGACTGGCATAAACCATCTCTAGTAGCTTTAACTGAAACCAAAATGCAAAGCCATCAAGCTTTACTTGATGACTACCATTTTACAAGAATGATAGAGGTTTCTGTAGTTGAAAATTTTGGTAGAATAGTCGTACTATGGGATGACAACATTCTGAAACTCGATGATATAACCACCACAAATCAGGAAATCCATGCAATGGTCAAGGTACACCTCACTAAAGTTTCTTGGTTATTTTCTGTTATTTATACTAGTAATTTTAGGTTACATAGGCATACCCTATGGGACAACCTTAGAGCAATAAAAGATAATTATACAGGCATGTGGCTAGTAGGAGGGGACTTTAACGAAATCATGAACAGTTCTGAAAAAAAAAGATGGCAGACCTATGAATGGTGCTAGGTCTGGGGTTATGTGGTACATGGTTAACTATTGTGAATTGATAGACCTAGATTTTAAGGGGAATAAATTCACTTGGTTAAACAAAAGATTTAAAAATAAAAGTTCCCTAATATACGAAAGGTTGGATAGGTTCCTGGCAAATGAACAGTGGATCCAAAATTTTCCAAACTCTTAGATAATTCACCTACCTAAGACTCATTCTGATCATTGTCCCTATTCTTACTTTTACATAATAACGGGAGGCCCCTAAATGGTAAATTATTCAGGTTTGAAATCATGTGGCTTTCTCACCCAGACTTAACCAAGATAGTAAACCAGGCCTGGGCATCAAAATCAAGCCTATAGGAAGCAATTTCCTACTTCACTGATCAAGTCCAAGAATGGAATATATCCACTTTTGGGAATGTCTTCTATAAACAAAAATAGATTGCTGAGAAGAATAGAAGAAATTCAAAAAAGCCCTAACTTATACACCAACTCTTTCCTTCAAAATTTAGAAAACTCTCTTATCCAGGAATACAATTTACTATTAAAAATGGAGGAGGATTATTGGAAACTCAAATCGCATATAAACTGGCTAAGTGAAGGAGAGTTTAACACCCATTTTTTCCACATAACAACCCTCAATAAAAAGAAGAAGAAACAGAATTCTTACTCTAAAAAATAGCCAAGGAGATTGGTTCTATAACCACACCTCTATACTTCAGGAAGTGTCAATTTACTTTGAGAAATTATTCACCACCAATAAAACTTCAACCTCAGCTTTGGATGGATCTCTCCTAAATAACTCAGCTCCAAACCTAGACTTTTTGGTATATATCCCTTCAAAAGAGGAAGTTAGTGATGCGGTAAAATCCTTCCAATCTCTCAAGGCCCCTGGCCCAGATGGACTCTACCCAATCTTTTACCAAAAATAATGGAATGTTGTAGGGAATTCGATGTATAAATTGTGCGTCCAAGTATTTAAAAAGAATAGGGCTCCTGAAAACATTAATAGAACACATATCTACCTCATTCTCAAAAGCCTGGAAGCGTCAACCCTAAATCTTTTTTGACCCATTAGCCTTTGTAATACTTCTTATAAAATTATCTCAAAAATCATAGCACTTAGGCTAAGATCCGTAATAAACAATATCATAGGGCCTTGCCAGGCCAGCTTTCTTAAGAATAGGCAAACCACGGATAATACAATAATAGTTCAAGAGGGATTATCTGTTTTTAAAAATAAACTAAGAAAAAGAATCTTATATTGCTTAAAATAGATCTTAAAAAAGCTTTTGACAGATTATTATGGTCTTTTATCCGCGAGACCTTACTATTCTTTGGATTCCCAGAAAATTTTATCAAGATCATTATGTCCTGTGTAACTACTAGTGAAATTGTGGTTCTAGTTAATGGTGAAAGAATTAATTTCTTCAAACCTTCCAGATAAATACGACAGGGGGACCCAATTTCACTATACATATTTATTCTCTGTATGGAGCGTCTCTCCAGGCAAATAAAACAAGAAGTAATAAATAAAAATTGGAGTCCTATTAAAATTTCTCCCCAAGGTCCAACCTTATCCCACCTACTATTTGTCGATAATATTATCCTTATGGGCCTAGCAACACACCAAAATTGTGAAAACATAAATGCTTTACTTCAATCCTTCTGCTATATGTCTAGGCAAAAGATAAACCTCGATAAATCCCGCATAATTTTCTCCAAAAATTGCCCCTCAAATCTATCTTAAGCTTTCTCCAAGATTCTGAAGATTAAGCCCACAAATCACATTGGCAAATACTTAGGCTTCCCTGTAATACACTCAAAAACCTCCCCAAATGACTTTAATTTCATTATTGATAAATTACAATCCAGATTAACAGGGTGGAAAATAAAATTCTTAAACCTTGTAGGTAGGGCCACTCTTGCAAAATCAATTCTCAACAGAATTCCTACCCATGTTATGCAATATTTCAAGCTATCCTAAAAATCTCAAATAAAATAGACCAAATCCAGAGAAATTTTATTTGGGGCAGTACCAATTCAAAACGGAAGCTCTATCTGCTAAACTAGGATACTATTACCAAAACCAAATCAGAAGGTGGCTTGGGCCTTCAACAAACAAAAATAAAAAATCTGGCACTTCTGGCAAAACTGGTCTGGAGAGCTTTCTAAAACCCCTCTAGCCTCTGGGCCTCAATTTTACTAACAAAATATGCTAATGGAAAGCTCCAGAATTCGACTACGGCAAAACCAACACAAGGTAGACTGTGGAAAAACCTTATAGAAGGATGAAACATTTGTTGTAAAGGTATAGAATGAAGTATATGTGATGGCAGGTCCATCAATTTTTTAAAGGATAACTGGATACCAAACCCTTAGAAGCCAATTTCAAGGCCCTTTAAATAAATTTAAAGAAAATCTGAGGGTTAGAGATTTAAGATTAGAAAACTAATGGAATTATATTTTCTATCTTTCCTTCTTCCTACTGAGATCACAAACATTATTGGAAACATCTACTTCTCCCATAGTCCTAATGCAAAGGACAAAGCAATATGGAGATACAACTCAAATGGCATGTTCTCAGTAAAATCAGCTTACAAAATTATAGCAAATCACCAACACAAGCCTGAGAAAAATTTAACCTTCTCTTGGATATGAGAATTTCAGTGCCCAAATAAAATGAAACACTTCATATGGCTATGCCAACATGAAAGACTTCCCACAAAACATCACCTACACTTAATAGGTCTTGATATCAATCCCCAGTGTCCCCACTGCAATACCCCCGAAACATGTAAGCATATATTCCTTGAATGCTCAAAGGCAAGAAACCTCTAGAGAGAACTAGGAATCCTCTACAATATAAATCAAATTGTAAACTTTGGAGAGCTAAATTGGCTAAACCAGCTAGCAGACCTGCAGATCACCATTAACAAAAAGCTGCAATGAAAAGAGGCTTACCCCTTTTATATCTGAAACATCTGGTTGGTAAGAAATGAGCACACCTTTGCAAGCAACCAACAAACTAAACTAACTCAAAACCCTTGTATTCATTCAATGGAATATAAAACTCTCGTAGGTCAGCTGACCAAGAACCAAAGATCCACCATTGAATACATAAAATGGAACCCCCCAATACCAGGTTATAAGCTTAACACTGATGGGTCCTATTCAAGTAAGTCAAAAAAAGAAGGTACTGGAGAGGAGTTCAGAGACTGCAAAAGAGATTGGGTACTGGGATACTCAGGTTATGCTTTAGAATCGAATAACATTAAATCTGAGTTACTAGCTTTAATCCAAGTACTGAAATTAGCAGTAACAAGAAATCTTACGCCCATCGAAATAAACGTGGACTGCCAGGATCTTATCTCTCTGATTTTTAACAATATAAGTTCTAAATATAATAACATGTTGATTGATTGCAGGGATCTTCTTCACCAACTGTGGAACCCCCCAATTGAACACAGTTATCGAGAAACTAATAGCGTGGCAGATGCACAAGCAAAGGAGGGAGCTAATATGTATATATGCAGCCCACTAACCATCCTGGAAGACCCACCATGTTTTGTGCAAAGAAAGCTAGCAGCTGACAAGGAAGGGACCTCTTTTGTTAGAATTAAAAGACAATCGGTTGATACTAAGCCGAGTACTTATAATGTTTGTACTAATTTTTTTAATTCAGCTCCTACTGAGAGCACTCCTAATAGTGCAGTTAATCTGCTAGTACTATGTAATGACGCATATTAATTATTAATATAATAACTCCTTTTGAAACCAAAAAAAATTCAGTTAAGGCTTCAGTTGTTCCGTTTCTAATATGGGACCTGGTACCACATTTCATTTATTCTGAGCAGTAAGTTTGTTAATTCATCAAAACCTTAACTTAACAATTCCCCTCTTTTTGATGATGAAAAACACATGATTCTGAAGAATTAAAATTGTATCAGGTTCCCCTTATCAGTTTGCTTCCATACCTATCAGAAAATTAATTTTTAGAAAACTAGATGATAGTTTGGTGATGATGACGACTATAATAGTGGAGTACTAGTTGTTAGAGTCGCGACTTAGGATATGTTGATTGGTGGTGATATCAATTGATGGTGGTGATTATGATCGTACAGAGAAGTAAATAATAACAATGAATTAGCAATAACGATTAATGATGATAGCTGATTGATGGAACGCAATTGAAGGTGTTAGGTAATATATACTCAATTATGGTGGATGAAATATAATGATGTATTGCTAAGAACGATAATTGTGAATGATAGCAATAAGTGACAATATATAGTGATGATTAATATTGGTAATTGTCTATAGTAATTGATGATTGTTATAGTAATGGTAATTAATGAAGATGATTGAAAATGATAAATAATGATAATGACAGTTGATTGTGATGATTAACAGATACAGTGATGATGATCGAGTGAGAATGGTGGTGATGGGCGGTTTGATAGTTGCCAATAGAGCATCACAACGCCAATATATAGTTAATAGTAAAAGAAATAATATAGTTGTAGAATGCCTTATCTTTGCATAAATTCTTGAACGAATAAAAGATTAAGGTCAAATATATTGTTAGTAGTAATGTGCTTGAATTTAAATGCTAAGACATAAAGTAAGATTTAAATGTTTGAATTTAAATACTAAGATGTTGAATAATATTTAAATATTTGAATTTGAATATACGTTTAAATATTAAAATATCATATTAGCACATATAAATACTAAACAATTAAGACAACTTATTTTTTCAACATTTGAATTAAAAAGAAATTTTTTTTAAAGAAAAAGCTAATTAAAATAATGAATTAACTTAATACGTACAATATATATCAACAAAGTATTGATATGGTATTTCATCCCTCAAAGAGAAACAAGAAAATTTCTCTAGCTTATTTTTCTTGTTTTTTTTTTTATGATTTTATAATTAAAACTCAAATAGGATATTGTCAACTGGAAAATGTGTATTTATTGAAATATGTGGCCCCTCCCCAAGATTCTACTGGTCTACTGAGCTGGGGAGCTAGAGCATATACTCCATTTGAAAAATAAAATAAAATAAAAATTAACTATTATTTTGCAAAATTGAAAATTGTATAGTCATTGTACTTCTATAATTTGAAAAGAGAATATTAGCTTAGGTAAGATAAAAAGAATAATAAGTAGTTGAAGCGTTTTGCAAAATCTGAAAACGTTTTTTGAAAAAATATTTACACATATTTTTAAACAAACGCTGCCTAAACAATGTTAATCATCAGGTAATTATTTACAAATGCATTAAATCTTGTATAAATAATATTACCTTAGGAGTTGGTTACAAAGTAACGTATTAACGTACAAAATTAATATGATGATTGATTTGCAATTTAGAAACACGCATAACTAATACATGTATAAGTTATGAGAAAATTTATATATATTATTTATACAGAACATATGATGAAATAACTAAAAGTATATATATATATATATATATATATATATATATATATATATATATATAAAACGAAAACTCTCCACATATATATATGTTATAATATATATATATATATATATATATATATATATATATATATATATATATAAAACGAAAACTCTCCACATATAATTATGTTATAAAATAATACGTAAATTCACTCATAATTAATCTCTATATTACTAATATCGATATATTTTTAACCAGCTACCAAACCACTCTTGTCATTCTTGTTAAATAAATTCCTTAAATCCTCATGTTCCATTTTATTAATCTTCTTTATACTGTTGATGTGATGTAAGCACAAAAATAAATAAATAAATAAATAAAACTAAACAAAAGAAGTTCATAATTATGGGTCTGTCACAGAGTTACTAGTTATAGTCTTCTGTTGAGAAGGAAAATAAATTCATGTGGTGTGTTGTGCATCATTTTCGTGAAATTATTTGTGAAACTGAAGAGAAGATGATAATGATATATATTAGACGGTTATAGCTAAATTTAAAATTAAATTTATAACTAATAATTGCACTTTTTATATTACTGATTCAGATCTTCGTCTCAAAATATAGTTATCACGTTTCATTTTTCACGAGTTAATATAATCAATTCTTTTAAGCTAAATTGAATCAAAATCAATTCAACATCCAAAAATTATATGAAAAGTATTATCAGTTGTAATCTTAGTCACATACTATTATCTAATATGATAAAAAATTATATCTTAAAATATTAATCAAAATTCATATCTTAAAAAATGAAACATGACAAATATTTTGAGACGGAAGAAGTGTTTGTTAAAATCTTATTACTTTTTAATATTCATATTAAATTTTTAAGTATAAAATATTTGATTCAATTATTCTATCCGTCGAAATCATGCTGTATCGGTTTCAGTATAAACAGTCTTAACGTATCAAACTTGCTGACCTCAATTTATCCATCAAGATGTCACAAGGTAACGGTTTATATTTCACTCTAGATTAAAATTTCCTCTAAATGTCAAAACTTAGTTGAAAATCTGCTCAATATAGGTTCATATACCTCATGCTCCAATAATTCATCCAAATTGAAAAATAAAAATACTCATGATGACCAATATAAATCAATTGCAAATTTTGTGCTTGTTTAAATTTTGTGTTAGAACAGATGCGTATAAACATAAAAAAAATAACAAGAACGAACACAG
>DF366127.1:217-13530 GCA_000787875.1 Solanum virginianum
AATGTATTCAATATTTTGTTGGGTCTTTTGTTGTTTTGTGGGAAAATTATCTGATTTTTCCCAACAATATCCTCGATTAGTGCGATTACTGTATCAGTGATTTTGTATACTAAAAAAGGCAAATTTTTTAAATTTTTTAGCAAAAATTCAAAACCCTGCCAAACGCAAAAAATAATTGATTTTGTCTAATGAAATGGGTTTCGAAAAAAAAAATTCACTTACCTATTTTAGTTTGATTGAATCTTGAGAGATAGTAGGCGAGAGAATACCGAAGAGTAAATGGGGGACGATTATGGTAAGAAATCGGGTTGTGTGTATACATAGGAGAGAGAAGGTTCAGAGGAATATGAAAGGACTTATACAGATGACTGGTGGGCCCCCCAATCTTATAGCAAAAAAAAGGGTAAATGTTAGTCAGATAAAATAATGTTATATAACTGTAGTTAGATTTTGTTATTTAAAATTAAATATTTGCTTAGTTATGTAATTTTTCTTTGGATGAGATATTATATATGTATATATATCAAAAAGCTATAACTTTTTTTCACTAATTAGAATCAATTAAAATTTAAAATAAACTAATAAAAATTCTAATATTTTAAAACTGAGAATAATTATCGATCAATTATTCTAATTTTAAAATGCAAAAAAATGTATTTTGAACAATTTAAAGAATAAAAACTTAAAAATATGAATTTTTACAAATGTTAAGCCCAAATGGGACATCAACACAAATTAGACAAGTTAAATTTGATTTTACCAGCCCTATACGAAATCAACCCAAATTATTGGCAGATATTCGTGCATAAGAAATCTAAATAATATCGGAGAAATTTTTTACATGTAAAGTAATTTATACATTTTGTCCCCTCTTCCCCACACCCTCATCCTTTTTCTTCCAACTTTCCTATGACTAAATTTCTCTGTGAGGTAATTATATTACCTTTCAGTGAACTATCATCTACTATTCAAAATAATGAGCACAAAATTTACAGGTCAATCACATTCATTTCTGTTGTATGTACGATTGATCTGTGTTTAATTTTCTGAAGTAGCAAGAAGTAGATGATCTCCATCTCTTATCACTTCAATGTCCTCAATAACTGCTCCATCTTCCGTTAGAACTTTCGCGACAGAGATGCCGAATTTCTCAACACCGATATCAAGTAACTCTCGAATGGAATTTGGCAAAAGCACAACCCTTCTGCCTATATGAGCTTTCTCTAGACAACCAATGGTTATTCTGCTTGGAATTCTTGAATTGGCAATTGTAGCTGAAGAATAATCCGGGGCACCTACTCCTGCCAAGTTTCCAGAAAACATATTACTATAAGATTCACAATAACCTCTAACAATTATTTCATTGATGGTGTTTTCACAACGTAAGTCAATGGAAGCAAACAGGCGGCTGTGCCTAAATGCTAGAAGACTGAGCAGCTTCAATTTATTACCAACTTCAGATTCAACAACTTTTGGGTAAAGCCTAAACCTTACTCCTTTACTTCTATCGGAACTGGCAACAAATCTCTAGATCAAATGCAACTAGAAGTCAGTCGATTCTATCTGAGAATGGTTTCAGTCCGAGAATGGTTTCAGTCCAAACCCACCTAACGGAGTAATCCCTTATCTTGGATAGTAGATGCGCAGCGGGAATCGAAGTGGGGGATCCCTCTACCTCTACCGCATGTGTCTATCTCCTGTCAAGTATGCTCCCCAGACATAGACTGCATACAGAGTGTGGGACTGAGCCTTCCGAATGAGAAAGAAGACCAAAAATAGTCCAAAACTTTATCAAGCCAAGACCTACTAGGAGGTAAAAAGGCCATTTTACAACTAAAAGACCATTTTGTAACATAGATGTATATTGTAGAGCTGACTATCTTTATACTTCGGAGGTGTACTTGAGAACTAGAGAGGCTTCAAAATTTAAAGCTGTACTACTCACCTTCATGGTGTCTCTGGCGTGCAGACACAAATCCTATTAGTGAATTCTGAAAGAAACTAGCCCTTCTCCTCAATCTGCCGTTGGAGGAGCCAATTTCTCTAGATGTTGATGCTGTTTCTTCAGGAGTAAAGAGATGAATCGTGGGTTCGCTTTGATACTTTGTAAGGTAGGGAGCACCAGGCACGTCAGGAGGACGGACATTGGTTTCTTTATTAGCTGGTTGCATCAACTTGAAAAGCTCCTTTATCTCTTCGTGGCCCTGATATTCAGCCAATGCTCTTGGTGTCCAACCGTGAACATCTGGTTTATCAATGTCAGTTCCTTGTTCCATCAGGAATTTAACTATTTCCACATTCTCCTCAGAAAGAGCAGTGTGCATTGCTGTCGTGCCTAGGCTGTTAAGAAGGGCTACATCACCTCCATACCGGATGATCTCCTTAAGCAAATCTAGGCTGCCTTGCTCCACTGCAAAGCAAGCAAACTGACCTACGTCTCCTGAAGATATCGTTGCACCATTGTCCACAAGCAATTTTATTGCAGCTTCATGCTTCCCCACCATTGCATCCCACAATGGAACATTTCCTTCAGAATCTGAACTCATAACAAAAGTAATTGTTTATAAGAAAGAGAAGTACAGGATCTTAAGTTGAATTTAGGATACACTTGCAAATTTAGGAGTGATGCACTATTCACAACTGGTGCTAGTACTTAATATTTTCTATCAACGGCAGATGCAACTAAGTTATTCTTGTTAAAAGGTTCAAAAGAAATTGAACGAACTAATGATAAAACTGTCTCTTAGATACTTTTTCAAGGTCGGTGGAATAACACATGGCATATGCAAATTAATGGCTTATACTAAGTATTTAACTTTGTACAACTAATGTACATCCATAATTTTCCAAACATAAAAGTATGATTTACCAAAAGAAACAGTGTGTAATATCTGCGGTATGGAAATGGAAAGAGTACCTTTTCTATTTGGATTTGCTCCAAAGTCAAGAAGTAGAAGAATGCATTCAACACTGCCTATTGAAGCTGCTATATGCTGCATCATAATATGCATAGTCATTTTCAACTTCCAAATATACATGTTATTTTGGTCAAGTGTTTAATGCAAAATAGGGAGGAGTCTTACCAACACTGTACGTCCACTGCTATCAGATTCATTCGGATCCATACCCTTCTTTAGCAATTGGTGCAACAAAAGATCATCTCCTCTATTTGCTGCAAAACATAAGCTTAGAGGCATGTCCATCCTTCCTTGAGCCAGCATATGTTCTATATCTTCTAATATTGCAGTCATCATTGGGTCCCTTCGCTCTTTCAAATGCTGCATCGAAAAGAACATTGTTTAAAGCTACAATAGCATCCCCATATCAAAATATTACAAATGATCGTTTATTCTAGTTGAGAATAAAACTCATATAGGTGAAAAATCTTTGCCAAGCCACTTCCAGAAGGAAAATTTTGCACTTGGGATTGCAAAAAACAAAAAATCATCAAATATAGAGTGAAGAATGACGAAAATCATCGAATTTTATCCATAGCCGAGTATTATGACAGAATTCGACATCATGACAGCTTAACTGTATCAAAGGACTGTACAATAAAATGTTCAGAAACAAATGGATGTTAAATGTTTTCTATAGCCGTAAGAATTACTAGAGAGGGTAATGATTTGATTTCTACGTTAAAAAATATGGGATTATTTAGATGGTGTGCTAAATAACATCAAAGGAGTCTATTCACCTGAAGGAGATTGTTCATGATTATTGTCCCGTCTCCAATATTTGCTTTAACGATGTTGAAAAATGAACTACGATCCAAGCGTAGCAGTTGGGATACTTTTTTGGTTCGAACATTAAAAAGTTGAGGCCTACAGCAAAGGACACCAACTTCTCCACAAACATCCCCCATCTTCAACTCACCAACTACCTACACAAAATGAACCACTAAATAAGCATTTCAGCTCAGGACAACAGTAATATTTAGTCCTACACTAGAGCAACTTACCTGATCCATTCCATTCCTGTGTGATACAAGATCCTGCATGAACAAAGATGTGATTATTAGGAGATGCAATTGCAGCAATAAAATCAACGAAGAAAAAAATAGATGATAACGCGTATTTAACAGCAAGAAGTTCGAAGAGTAAAAGTGGATTGACTAGAATAATTTTTCAAGGAGTAGTATATGTTTAAAAAAATCATTTTTCACAGAAAATGAATATTATTACGAATGCAGAAGACATCATGGTTCCTTGACTTGAGTTTGGGTTTATGATAAATCAACAGTGGTACGAAAAAATTAGAGAATAATTGGTCTTTTTTCAAAGCATTCTTTTCCTTTGCTTTCCGTTCTTTCCCCCAGGAAAACGAGTGGGAGAGCAAGAAAGAGCTCCTTACCACTGCTCCATTTACCAGAATGTACAGATCTGTAGGTGCTTCATTTTGCAAAATGACATCCTCTTTTGGAGGGAAATACTCGGCCTTCATCTCAGAAACCTGCACAATATAAACCCCGAGAAAAAAAATCAAAACAGTTATTTGTATTATCAAGGAAATTAGTGAAACAACTGAACAACATTTTGTTATAGATAAAAGACTATTCACCAATAGGTTGAAATTTAATGAAACATCAAGATCAATCAACTAAAATAAGAATAGCTAGGGATTACCAGTTGAAAAAGTAAGTCATTTGATACCCCATGGAATAAGTACACCTTATCCACCAGTGAATAGAAGAGATAATGTGAAATGCCAGATCGAATAGCTTTGGGTAGTGTTTCAAGAGTTTCTTGCTGCTGAAGACCTTCTGAATCTGTTCTGTGCCTCAAACACAAGTGAGATATCATCTGTTCTTCAAGGCGAACTGGCAGCTTATTCCTTTGTGCAAAGCTTGAGGCAGCTTGAATAGTATCCCTCTGGGCAGCAAAATAATCATCAGAGATAAATTCTTTATAGACAAACATCAGAAATTCTCAGCAAGACAAGACAGTGTCACTGATATTCTAGAAATGATTTTCCAATTTATTATGGTACTTGTTCTAGGATTTAGAATGCGGCCAAAAACTAAATACGTTGTAGAAAGACAACTGATAACAGTTTCATTTTCTTATCCCATGCTAGATGCAACATCTATGAAGAGGATTGAAGACTTGAAATCAGTGAATTACGAAATGAGATATGGGCATGGTGGTGAAATGATAGCACCACAAATGTAGGTTTAATACAAATGATAAACTATTGTGCAAATTGCATCTAAATGTCCTGAAAGGAAAATACATAGTGAATTCAATTAATAAGAGCAAGAAGTTAACGAGAGAATCTACTCACAAATTTCCTAGTCTTACTGGTTCCATGGACAACCAAGTTGGTCATGTTTCCAATAAGATATGCAGTCAACCCGAGGTCGAATAACATGTAAATCATGGTGAATATCATTTCATCTGTAGCCACAGCATGCAAATCCCCATAGCCAGTCGTTGTAAGTGTTGTAATGGACCAATAGATACACATTACATAGAGACCCCAGATGCTCCTTTCATGAGAATCCCCAATAAGTGAAAGCCATGTTTTACTTGTGTCTTCTTTCCGAGCAGCAAGAAAGTAGTAGAAGCAGCCAGCACAATGAACAGCAAAAAGTGTCACCTGAATAAAATACCCCTAAGTGTGTTATGGTAAATCACCATTGAGGTAATTTATAAGCAAACACCACTTATTTGTCGAAAGACTTACACATATAAGCTTCAGTACTCGAACCCCAAACGTAACTGAACTTCCTGTTTTTCTCCAATCTACAGCAAAAAAGAACAGCACATCGTCAGCTATTTATTTCAAAAAAAATAGTCTCTGTATTTACCGCTAAAGTAAGAGATTTTGTCAAAGCATAAGTTATCATGATAGTTGCACTTATCTTCTTCACCCAAACTTTTATAACAATGCGTAATTCCAGTAGACTTGAAACAGAACGATTCACTATTTGTTTGATCAAGAGATCCTAGTATTTAAAACATATATGCAATTTATTCCATCTTTTTATTTAGATTGGACCACCAACAAAGAGCTTCAAGAATTGATCCAATAAACTAAAACGTGGAAAATCATTAACAACAAATCAACATGAAAATTTAAGTAGTTCTCCTGATGAAGCATCTTACCTCGCAAACATGGCACTAACTCTTCTGAGACGCCAGAGACGAAGTATACTGAAGTATCCATATGATTGAAGAAAGTGAGGCAATGCTTTTCGAATAAGTTCAGAAGGGATGGTGGATATCACATCAAACAAAAACCCGGATTTTGTGTATCTCAAAGCGATCTTCTTTGGATCATCAATCATACTATAAGTTGATTTATCAAGATAGGCAACAAAGAATGTAAGGACAATGTCAATTGCAAAAAAGGTATTAGCTATGTTATCTAAGATGGCAATAAGTCGTTGAGGTCTGTCTAGAAATCCAAACTGAAAAGGTGACGCCCATGCTGTGTAGTAAACAAGAATCACCAAAAATGCCTCCCAAGCCCTGCATGATAATTTTAGTTAAGCCATATATTATACAGACTAAAATTATCAAAGTTGGGCAACATATATTCTAAATCTGTTACCAAAGATAAACATAGATTCAATATTAGAATTCAAGCCCAACATTGGGGACAAACCACTCTTTAAGAAAGGCAACTCCATACTCAAACTAATTTTTCCGTTAAGGGTGTTCATGCAGTTAGAACATGGGCGGGTAATTTTTATATCAAGGGTATTCAACAATTTATATATATCAAAATATTTATATTTAACCTATATATTCGAAAAAGTTTTTCGATGAAGAATGTTCATCCCACCTGAACAGCCTTGGTGAATATAGCTCTATCCCTGTATTCAAGGAAAACTCAAACCAAGACCTGAGGAGTATTTCCCACCCCACCACAACCCTACTTAATAATTTATATAATGTTCAAATCAAAGTAGAAGAAAAGCAATTTAAGGTGCACCGTAAGGGATGAGCTCGACTATAAAAGTCCGAATCAAAACCATATGGGTCAAATTTAATTATGGTGCATGAAGGAATTGAAACATATTTGGCCATCTTGAACAACAGCATTTGAAGTTGAGATTAAAAAAAGAAGAACGTAGAATACCTGTAACGGGGATTAGAGGGAGAGATGATGTATCTCCGAAGCTTGATTTTGCGATTGCTATGTGCGCCAAGAGAAGGAAGAATAGCACTGGTAATACTATAGTGAGAACTTTTATCATCCATGGAATAGGCTCTTTCGATTTCCTTCTCCATCGAATGCTATATATACATATAAATTTTGCCCGACCACCAATGGCCGCCGGGCTGTGCCACCTTCTTCTTCTTTTTCTTATAGATTCGTAGAAGTATTCCCTTCATGTTTTTTCCTTCTTCATTGCTATTTCTGTTTCCTACTATATATAGGATTCTTACTATATATAAAACTCCTATTCCAACCAGTATTCTTCGGATTCAAGCGGTGCATCGCTACCATAGAATTATCTTACGTTACTCTTCCGTCCAATTTTACTAGGATGTTAATATGTTTGTCCATTTTATAAAATCATTAGATAATTTTATATTAAATTTTTAATTATTATTATTATTAATTATAACTATTTTTAATTATAAATATTATATTTATTATATTCAAATCATAATTTAAATAAAATTACTCTTTATCATTTATTATTTCTTAATCCATGACAAAATAAAGATGAATTAGGGGAGTAACTCATATAATCTTTTTTGGGGGATTATCTTCTTTTTCATTTAATTCTCTTGAGTAAATATAAATACTTTTAACAAGAAATAAGAAATATTATGAATTTTGTCTATATCAATTGGGTGAGAATGAATATAAAAGAGGAAATATTTACTAATTTAAGGTAAGATAATTAAATTAATTATAAATTATTGTTTTTAGCTAATCAAAATTTTTGGGGATAGTTTGATATGCATAATAAGATATGATCTTTCAAAATTAAATTATTCTATTCAATTGAAAGTATAAATTTATCTCATTCGACTTAAGATTATTTTAGCACTCCTCTGAAGTAGGATAAATTAATTTAGGAATGATGTTTCGGGACTATAATTTTAGTAGTATAATTTAATTTGCATCCCAAACAACTCTTTAACCTATTGAATTAACTTGAATAGAATTTTTAAAAAGCGATGTAGAAAGAAAGCACAAGCTACAAATATTTTTATTTATATATGATACAAAATTAATTTATCATTTACCATAGTGTTATTGGATTCGTAAGAGTGTTATTCATTACTAGTATATATGTATGTTGTATTTCGTTTTATACAATTTGCATTTTACTATTTCAATTGTTATTTCTCTCACACTTTTTTCTTTTAGAGATTGCGGTAGCGTGATATGATGTAATTACGTTATGTTATGGGAAAAACTCATAAAATTCATGAAAATTGAGTGTGTTTCGTCCCCCTTTGTATAAAATATAAGTGGACGGTGCAATTACAGGATAATTCACATCAAATTCGTGAAGATTTCAAATAGTTCCATCCCGCTTCACATAATATTAAAATTTTTTACAGTTTACATTAGTTAAACTCTATATTGTTTATATCAATTTGCGTGAGAATGAATATAAAAGAGGGAATATTTATTAATTTAAGGCAAGATAATTAAATTAATCATAAATCATTGTTTTTTGCTAATCAGAGTTTTTTGGGATAGTTTGATATACATAATAAGATATGATATTTCAAAATTAAATCTGATATTAGATTTATATTTTATTTAGTTGACAGTATAAATTTATTTCATTCAAGTTAAGATTATTTTAGCACACCTCTTAGGTAGGATAAATTAATTTAGGAATGATATTTCAGGACTATAATTTCACTATATTTTAATTTGCATCCAAACAAACCTTTAACCTATTGAATTAACTTGAATAGAATTTTAAAAAAGGAATATAGAAAGAAAGCATCAGCTGCAAATATTTTTATTTATATGATACAAAGCTATAATTTATCATTTAGCATAGTGTTATAGGGACCATACCAATATGGGCTATTCATTACTAGTGTGTGTATGTAGTGTTTCGTATTTATACAATTTGCGTTTACAATTCTAACTATTATTTCTCTCACACTCTTTCTTTTAGAGATTGTGGTAGCGTGATATGATGTAATTACGTTACGTTATGGGAAAACTCATAAAATTGTTGAAAAATTAGGTGTGTTTCGTCCCCCTTTGTATAAAATAAGTGGGTGGTGCAATTACAGGATAATTCTCATCAAATTCGTGAAGACTTCAATCAGTTCCATCCCGCTTTACATAATATTAGAGTTATTTACAATTTACATTAGTTAAACTCTATTGTTTATATCAATTGGATGAGAATGAATATAAAAGAGGAAATATTTATTAATTTAAGGCAAGATAATTAAATAAATCACAAATCATTGGTTGCGTGATATGATGCAATTGCGTTACGTTATGGGGAAAACTCATAAAATTCATGAAAAATTAGGTGTGTTTCGTCCCCCTTTGTATTAAATAAGTGGGTGGTGCAATTACAGGATAATTCACATCAAATTCATGAAGACTTCAATTAGTTCCATCCCGCTTTGCATTATATTAGAGTTATTTACAATTTACATTAGATAAACTCGATTGTTTATATCAATTGGGTGAGAATGAATATAAAAGAGGAAATATTTATTAATTTAAGGCAAGATAATTAAATTAATCATAAATCATTGAATTTTGCTAATCAAAGTTTTTGGGGATAGTTTGATACGCATAATAAGATATAATATTTCAAAATCAAATCTGATATTATATTTATATTCTCTTTAGTTGACAGTATAAATTTATCTCATTCAACTTAAAATTATTTTAGCACCCCTCTTAGATAGGATAAATTAATTTAGGAATGATATTTCAGGACTATAATTTCAATATAATTTAATTTGCATCCCAAACAATCCTTTAACCTATTGAATTAACTTGCATAGATTTATTTATTTTTTTAAAAGTATAGAAAAAAAGCATAAGCTGCAAATATTTTTATTTATACAATTTTAAAAAAATCATAATTTATCATCTAGCATAGTATTATTGGGTCCATACTGATACGGGCTATTCATAACTAGTATGTATATGTTGTGTTTAGTATTTATACAACTTGTGTTTACTATCCTAACTATTATTTCTCTCACTCTCTTTCTTCTAGAGATTGCAATAATGTGATATGATGCAATTACGTTACGTTACATTACGGAGAAAATTCACAAAATTCATAAAAAATCAGATGTCTTTCATCCCTCTTTGTAAAATAAGTGGGCAGTGCAATTACAAGATAATTCGCATCAAATTCGTGAAGACTTCAATCTGTTTCATCCCGTTTCGCATAATACTAGAGTTATTTACAGTTTACATTAGATCGATTTTTTATTAAATCAAAATCAAACTAATTTAGTAAATTTTTAAATTAAAATCAAATATAAGAGATATTTATTAATTTGGTTGTTATCGATTTTGATTCAATTATTTAATTTTCATCCCTACATAACTTTCTTTTTCCTTTTTCTACTACTATTTCTTGACATAAAATGAATGAACAGAGAAATAAATATTTATTTTAATTGGTAAATATGACCTCATTTAGTTAAAATATAGTCAAATATATTTAAAGATGCAATGTATTAATTAGAATAGAAGGCTTTCAATATGTATACATTGAGTATATCATAATTTTATATAGAGCTATCAATATGAGTTGGTCCACTTCATTCGAACTAACTCATGCAGACTTTGAAATTTGACACATCAGGTTAGGCTGACTTCTTTTTTTTGTGGGTCAAAAAATAGCTAGCTCAGCCTACTATTATATGGGTTGCAGACCTTACTGGGTCAGCCCACATTTTTACAGGTATATTTCCTTATAAATGTTTAAATTAAATTATAATTTAAAAATATTAAAACAAATAGCAACATGACAGACAATATTAAAAGGTATTAGTATTACTATTACTTATTATAAAAATTATTTGTATTTAATTTTAATATTTAAAAATTTTAAATAAACTTTGAGTTTGAAATCTTATTATTTTTAATACTTTATTTTAGTTTTAATTATTTTTAATTCAGCTCACGGGTTGGCCCGAATCATGTTGCAAAAAGGAAAAATTATGCAAAAAGTCAAGATTTTAAACTTATTTATTAAACATAGCTACCCTTTTAAGAAATTATTAATTACAGCTATATTTTAATTAAATGTCAAATTAAAAATATCCTAATGTTATTCTTTTTTTTTTTCCTCAACTTATTTTTAATCTTTTGTTTAAAAATATTTAATATTTAGAATAGAATCCTTTCTCTCTCCTTTTTTAGTCTGATTTGCCTTTTTCATACCCCATTTCATATTTTTAAAAAATTAAAATTAAAAACACAATTTTTCTTTCTCATATTTTCACCATCATTCACTCACCATTCTAATACAAGCTTCTATCTCTTACTTTCATTTTTTTCAATCACCAGAGTTCGTTCCTTAAAGAAGACAAATTGATTCAGTTAACAAATCTTCAATATTTAAAAAAAAAAATTGTGTGTAATTTCTGATTTTGTTTACATTAATGTACTTATTTTATATTTCACCTAGGGTCTAGGCATTGGATCTTTTCAATTTCTACATTACAATGTCTGATTCAAAGAGTATTATCAGAGTTAACTCATCTAGTATTCAATATCTGTCGGAATAAATAGTGAAGGTGTTATTTCTCATCAAAAGGAGTAAGACCTTAGTGCTTTGGGGTTTGCATCTTCTTTAATTCTGATTTATATTCTAGTTAAAAAGTGCCTTCTCTGGGATACCATTGAAGTTTTGCTATATCCTCTTTAATTCTTATTTGTAATCTAGTTTCGTATTGCTTTTTGGGATACTAATGATATAAAGATACAATTGTTTATATATATATTTAATAAAGCTAGTATGATTCACAAGTTTAGTTTGTATACTAAGCCTGCAAAACTTATTAACTGATGTTTGATGTTTTGTTGTTTCTTATTTTTAACTCTTGCCTGTATTATAATTTTAATTTATTTTACTGGCATACCGATGTTATGAAAATATATTTTATTAGATTATAAGATAATATATAATATCATATATAGATATTTAAGATAATACGATCTATTTAATATTATACATAAATTAAATCAAGATATAAAAAGACACAAATTAAATCATGAATATCAAAACATACAAATCTTTCGTTGTATCTGTTTTGGACAAACAAAAAGTGTGTAAAGCAACATTAGTTGTGGTGATTGCTACATCTTTAATCTGGAGCATCACCCCAAATGAACCATACAATCAATAACAAATGCAAGATTTTCGTTCAGAAGATTTAAAATATGAAGTCAGTACATAAAAATTGCAGAATAATAAGCAAAGCACCTTATCATGCCCTTTTAATATTTCTTCCCCTTGCTCTGCACACTGAATCAATCTTAATTGTTGCATGTTAACAAATGATAAATACAGAATTGGAAGTGCAATTATATATTCTGTTATATTAGGCCAAGAATTGGGGGATGAAAAAAATTATTTTATGATAAAAATAGGGGAAGAAAGAGGGAAACGGGTGGCCACAATAACTGTAATACATACATGAGAATTGAGAACAAAAATAAGTCACAAATACACTAAAGTTATTAAAATAGGTCATCAAACTAAAAGTGAACAAAAATAGGCTTAGTGTAAAAATTTTTTACACTATCCATATTATCGGTGAGTGAGACTTATTTGGGTCGTGTTGTAAATGCCCTGGCTAAATATTTTGACCTTGTTGATTGAGAATCGTATCTGTGGCTACTGCTGTTTTACTTTTATAATGGGTCGTTGAGTGGAGAGTCGTTTAACTATAAAGTGTAAAAAAAATTTACACTTTATAATTTTTGCAGCCTTTATCATATTGATGTGATGCATCATAAAGTGTAAAAAAAATTTACACTTTACAATTTTTGTAGTCTTTTCTCACACAATTATATGATTTGACCAATCATAAAACGTGATTTTTTTTTTTTACGTTTTACATTGTTTTATTGTTTATGTCAATCTCTATTTAAAGATACGCAAATATCCATTCAAGAACTATAATTTCACATCTTTTTGTCATTTTAACCAATACTTTCTTCACCCAATAATGATCATATTACACTTAACTAAACATCAATTCATAAATTCCAACACAATACTACATCATGTAACATATACCTCACCAAACGACTACACACCCATACCCAAAACTCAATTCCAACATTCAAGTTTTCATAATTTTCTTTCATTTCAACATACTACAACA
>DF366126.1:0-14713 GCA_000787875.1 Solanum virginianum
ACAGTTTGTATAACTATATACGTATGATATGTAGGTTAGGCGGTTTAACCGTAGCGGTGACCTTGTCGGCCCGCAAGAATATATATGTGTGTGTGTGTGTGTGTGTGTGTGTGTGTGCGCGCTGTTGATTGGGACTTTTCTGTATGCAGAGTTTGGATAGTCTATAAGATAGAGAAAACTCTACCAAAATTTCTGTAAAACTATAATAACCAGGCCCGTCTAGTACGTTATCATCCTATAATAACTTTTCCGTGCTATGTCTGGGAAAAAAAATTTAATAAATTCAAAAATTGATTCCATATCTAGAACAAAGGATGATATACCATCCATAAATCTGGAAGATATTCCAGTAGATAATCCATTATACGAACAATTAAAGGCATATATAGATGCCAAAAAGTATAAAGATACTTGTGCTTCCATCCTCACTAAAGAGCCTGATGATGATCGAATATATGAAGAAAGGCCTACTAAAGAAATTATATTTCTTTTAGAAAATGCTGATATTCAGTATAAAAATGATCCGTGAAAGATATTCGATAAATACCTAACAAGGAATTTATACTTTCCGGGAGAGTCATATAAGACTCGTACCTATTATGAAACCATATTGGTTAAGATATATATTGTCTTTTGAAAATATATTAATTAGTAAATGTATATTCTTAACTAATATTATAAAAAAAAAAGAGGGCAGCCTTTTGTCTCGGTAAGAACTGCTGGTGTAAGTCAACAAAAGAAAGTGGTTGTTCTGACACCCCTTGCTTGTGTAAAAGTTATTTTTTCAAAATACCTAGAAGGTACTAGTCCATCTTGAATATAACTAACATCAGCTTCGCTATCTATCATAGTTGTTCTTTGAATTGTAAATTCATTATTTATTAATATTGTATATTTAATGTACCATCTGTATGCTATAACAATTTGCATAATTCCTAAAAATAGAACAGGATCTCCATCTGTGTGCTGTAACAATTAGTAATAGTAGTAATAATAATAGTACTAGTAATAGTAATAGTAATAATAGTAGTAGTTATAGTAATAATAATAGTAATAGTAATAGTAATACTTATTAATACTAATAGAAATAGTAATAGTATTAATAATAGTAATAGTAATAGTAATGTCATGCCTGAGCCTACACTCTAGACGTGGCCGGCGCTCGAAAACCATTTCTGGTTCCAAGTGAACCACTTGGACTGGCTACTTACTCAGCGGAAGACTTATTAGTAGTGGCAAAACCATAGAAGCAACAAGATAATTCATAATTGTCTGCATAAGCTGGATGTAAAGGTGCATAAGCAATACTAAATAATCTGAGACTAGAATACTAACACATGGTCTATGGAACCTCCCCTAAGGTTGTCTGAAAGAACTAATGGGACAGGCCCCATGTAGCTAGAACTAAAAATAAAGACTGAAAAGAAATAACATAATCCAAGAACCTCGGACTGAGAAGAGGCCCTCACCACTATTTGAAAGCTATCAAGTTCTCAACGAAGCGGCTGCTCGAGGAACTCGGTCACCTGCATCTGCATCATAAAATGATGCAGGTCCTAAGGACATCAGTATGTGGTATGCATGGTATGTAAGATGGCTAAAATATTTAATCAGGATGTCATAATATATCTCAAAAGACATAATCATCACTCATAAATGAAATAACAATAATCATAAGACTTGTATACTGAAAATAACATGTTGAAAACTGGTAAGTAAAAACATAGTTTCTTAGTTTGGGGAGTTTCTCTAACCGACAACTACCACTATGAGCTTCGTGGTGATACAGCATCTTGCCGACGCTTCCAGAGTCATCTTGTAATTTTTCAAGGTAGGGGACGAAGAACTAGGGGAGTGGATCTATCCCAAAACTAGGCCATCTCAGTGGTTAATGAGGAAGGTACCATAGTACAATCCTATCCTATGCTGGCTACATAGTTTACAAGTTCGAGTAATTTATTCTACTCTCACCCATATTGGTGCTCAATACTACTCCCAACTAAAATGCTAGAATGATTCAAGAAAAGGAATTCTTTAACTTATCTTAAATTATAAGCTTTATGGGTATTCATGAAACCCATATGAATTCACAGGAAATCATTTATATCTTTAAATCTTGGAGTTACTACTTTAAATGACAATTAAAAAATCAAGAATCATCATTATTAATTAAGAATCTATGCATACTTAAAGAAATTTACTAAACTTTGCAGGAATTTCACGAAAGTAATCTCAACCAAGACTTGAGACTTCTGGAATGGAAACTAGGTTATACTTTCTAAAATATTCTAAAAATAATAATTTTAGTGTGGACTTACATACCTTGGAAGAAATTCTTGAAGAATTGGAGAATTCCCTAAATTGTTTCTTGACTTTCTTGAGCATGAGTTTCTTGAGAGAGTTTGCTTGCTTGAATGTATGAATGAGTAAAAACACGTTTTTGATTTAAAATGGCCTTAAAAACTAATTAGTTTAGGGTATGGGATGTGGAAAAAGTCGAAACTACTCTTCCCCATTAAAAGAAGAAAAATGGCTTCCTCCTGCATTAGTACGCGACGTGCACTAGTGTATTATTACACTTTTTTGTGAATTTCCCATTTTCATTAAATTTTGGAAAAAACCCAAGTGTGGTTCCGCGACCTCTTCGCGTCGCGAAACGGGTGCGGAAATCTCACTATTTTTTATTTTCTTGGAAAAAATTAATTCACATTTTTTCACGTTAAAGTCAAGTTGAGACCATTTTTCAACTCAGTGTTTTGCACTGATTGCAAATTCGGTCTCAGATTTGCAAATGGAGCATGGGAAGACACGTTACGCGTAAAGTCACTTCTAGGGGTATTTTGGTCTTTTCACGGGTGTTACAATATCTCTCCCTTGGGATCATTCATCCTAAAATGATAACGATACGAACAAAGCTAACTTAAACACAAGGTTCTTGAATTTATTAAATATAAATCTTCAAGGTGAAATACGAAACTTTACCTTCATGATCCTCATTTAGGCCAACGAACAAGTTTGGATACTTAGCATTCATGTCTGCTTTTGCTTCCCATGTGGCTTTCTCTACGAATTGGTTTCCCCATAATACTTTGACCGAAGCTATCTCTTTGGTCCTCAACTTGCAAACTTGTGATATACACCCTAATCCTGCCTTTCCAACTTCAAATCACCCTATGGGTGATCTACACCTCCTCCCATAAAGGGCCTCATACGGTGCCACCTGTATGTTGGCCTGAAAGCTGTTGTTATAAGAAAACTCAATCAAAGGTAAATAATTATCCCAATTACTTTTAAAGTCTCACACATGCCCTCAACATATCTTCCAAGGTCAGTAAAGTCCGCTCTGCTTGCCCATTTATCTGTGGATAGAAAGCTATGCTAAGATTTACCTTCGTACCAAGCCCTTTCTAAAAGGACTTCCAAAACTTTGTTGTAAACTGAGCTCCTCTATCTGAAATAATGGATATAGGGACCCCGTGCAACCTAACAATCTCCTTAAGATAAAGTTTGGCATAATCCTCAGCTGTATCAGTCGTCTTGATAGGTAAAAAGTGAGCTAACTTAGTTATTCTGTCTACTATGACCCATATTGAATCATGTTTCCTATAGGATCGAGGTAAGCCTGTTACGAAATCCATATTGATCATCTCCTATTTCCATTCCAGAATCTCTATATTTTAGGCTATGCCACAAGGCCTTTGGTGCTCAATCTTAACTTGTTGGCAATTTCAGCATCTAGACACGAACTCTGCAATGTCCTTCTTCATACCACCCAACCAATAGACTTCTTGCGAGTCTCTATACATCTTTGTTGCACCAGAGTGGATAGATTATGTGGCATTATGAGCCTTAACCAAGATCCTATCTCTAAGGTTGTCAACATTTGGCACACACAACCTGCCTTAGTATCTCAGGACACCATCTCCCCCTTTTGAGAACACTAATACTTCCTACTTCTGAACATCTTCTTTCAATTGGAGGAGGATGGGATCCCCGTCTTGCTTTTCTTTCACTTTTACCACCAAGGATAACTTTGACCCATTTCTGACAATGGCCCCACTTTGTTAGAATCTTCAATCTGCACCCCTAAACGGGCTAGTCTGTGAACTTCCTCAGTTAACTCTTTCTTTTTACCCTCAACATGAGTTGTGCTCCCAATGGTCACCCTGTTAAGAGCATCAGCAACTACATTAGCTTTACCTGGATGATAGAGGATACTCATATCATAATGTTTCAACAGCTCCAACTATCTCCTCTGTCTCAAATTCAGCTCCTTCTGGCCAAACACATACTGCAAACTCTTGTGGTCCGTGAATAAATCCATGTGCCCACCATACGAATAGTGTCTCCAGATTTTCAAAGAAAACACCACCGTAACAAGCTCAAGATCATGAGTTGGGTAATTCTTTTCATGAATCTTACGTTTTCTGGAGGCATATGCTCTCACCTTACCTCTCTGCATCAATACATACCCCAAGCCTACTCTGGAAGCATCACAGTATACTACAAAATCATCAACTCTATCTGGTAGGGATAGGACTGGGGCTATGGTCAGCCTATTATTCAACTCTTGGAAACTCATCTCATAAGGTTTTGATCATTCGAACTTAGCCTCCTTCTGAGTCAGCTTAGCTAAGGGAGCTGAAATAGAAGAAAACCCCTTTACAAACTGTCTCTAGTACCCTGCCAAGCCCAAGAAACTTCTTATCTCTATTGGAGTTATGGGCCTTGGCCAATTCTTTACTGCCTTAATCTTTTGGGAATCAACCTGGATGCCCTCACCCGACACAATGTGCCCTAGAAACACCATAGACTCCAACCAGAACTCACACTTAGAAAATTTAGCATATAGTAGCTGATCCTTAATGGTCTGAAGGATGACTCTAAGATGGTCTGCATGCTCCTCCTTATTATGAGAGTAGATCAGGATTTATCTATGAACACAGTGATGAATATATCTAGGTACGGCCTCAACACAGGGGTTCATAAGGTTCGTGAAAGCTGTTGGTGCATTTGTCAACTCGAAAGACATGACCAAGAACTCAAAATAGCCATATCGAGTTTTGAAAGTTGTCTTAGGAATGTCTTCCTCTCTAAATTTAAGTTGATGATACCCAGATCTGAGATCTATCTTGGAAAAATAGGAAGCACCCTGGAGTTAGTCGAATAAGTCATCAATTCTGAGAAGAGGATACTTTTACTTAATGGTGACTTTGTTTAACTGATGGTAATTTATGAACATCCGAAAGCAACCGTCCTTTTTACGCATGAAAAGAACTGGAGCACCACAATGTGATAAGCCTTGTCTAATGAAACCCTTATCTAAAAGATCTTTTAGCTGCAACTTTAACTCTTCTAGCTCTGAAGGAGCTATACAGTATGGAGCTATGGATATAGACTGAGTATCTGGAAGAGTGTTTATCCCAAAGTATATTTCCCTAATGGGAGGAACTCCGGGAAGATTCTTAGGAAAGACTTCTGGAAACTCATGCACAATGGGAATAGACTGAAAAAATGGTGTCTCGACACGAGAATCCTGAACTCTGACTAGGTGATATGCACAACCCTTGGAGATTAACTTTGTGGCTTTGAGATAAGAGATAAACTAGCCCTTACGAATTACTGAGTTACCCCTCCACTCTAAGATTGGTTTGTTAGGAAACTTAAATTTGACCACTCTGGTTCTGCAATCTATGGAGACATACCCAGCATAAAGCCAATCCATGCCTAGGATGACATCAAACTCTACCATATCTAACTCCACCAAAAGAGCTACAATAGTCTTATGATAAACAGAGACTAGATAGCCTCTATGAATTCTTTGGGCTGAAATAGACTCTCCCATAAGAGTAGAAACACTGAAAGGCTCAAAAAGGCATTCTGGTTTGACCCCAAACTTCATAGCTACATATGGGGTTATAAAAGACAATGTGAATCCTGGATCTAATAATGCATAGACATCATAAGTAAAGATTTTAAGCATACCTGTACCACATCTTGTAAGTTCTCCTGCTCTTGTCTGGTGCCCATGGCATACAAGTGGTTTGTACCCCCGCTTGTCCCTGCTATAGTACCCCTATGAGGTGGCTTACCCTGAGGTGCTGAAGAGTCTATCTGTGATCTGGTATCTCTCATAGTCTACTATCCCATAGGGCAATCCTTCAAGAAGGCCCCACCTGACTATATTTGAAACAACCATTTGTGTCCATAAGGCATTCTTCGGGATGAGACTTACCACACTTACCATAAGTAGAATAACGGTTTGCTCCTTAAGCTACGCTACCCTGTGAATGGCTGCCCAAGAACCTGGCGGGCAGTGAACTCTGCTCATTCCTGACTCTCACTGCAGGTGTACTAGCAGATGAAGGTGCTAGTCTGGCTGTCTTAGGCTGAAAAGATGAGTGACCTCCACCTCCAGTCCCTGTCTTGCCTATCTCCTAGCCTGAAGTCTTGGCCCTCTTGCTCCTGAAATCCTCCCTATCGTACATTTTCTCCTCCTCTACCTGTAAAACATATGTCATCAAATGGGCTATATCTATATCCCTAATCAACATTGGATTTCTACCCTCTCTCTTAGTCATTCGAGAGAGCCTGGACACGAAGAGATCTATCCTAGTATGCATGTCTGCCACTATGGCCGGAGTGTAACGAGACAACTGAGTAAACTTGAGGTTGTACTCCCACACACTCATGTCTTCAAGTTCAGAAATTCCCTTACCTTAGCCTTCCTCATCTCTCTGGGAAAGTACTGTCCCAAAAAGGCCTCCTCAAATGCTGCCCAACTAATAGCTGGCGACCAATCTACCTTGCTCCTTTTCCACTGATCAAACCAAAGCCTGGCTACTCCTTTGAGCTGATAGGCAGCCAGGCTTAGTATCACCAATACGCATAAACTAAAACACCTTCTGAAGCTCCTCAATAAAGTTCTTAGGATCCTCCTTCACGTCAGACCCCGTGCACTCTGGTGGGTTCATCCTTAGAAACTCCCTAACTATGGCGGTATCTACCCTATCATTCCTGCCATCTCCTTGGCGACCTCCCTGAGTAGTGACTGCCTAAGTCAAAGTCTGAATGGCCTAGCAAAGCTCAGTATTGGTGATATCAGCTTGTCGTGGCTACTCCACAGGCATAGCTGGTCCTCTAGGCTCCTCAGGGATGCGGCCCGGCTAGTTTGTGTTCCTCTGGGCCGGGCGTCCTCTTCCCCTTACTGGTCCGTTAGCTCTGTGAGGAGGCATAATCTAAAACAATGGCGTGAACGCATGAGTTAGAAGGGACTTCACAAAGTACACCCTGAAGCATGAGACAAAGATTGACAATCAATAATGACACTTCCTAATGCCCTGTAGCCTCCCTATTATAGATGTGGCATGCTTCACACCCATAATACAGACTCTACTAGACACGGTTCCATAGACTCCCTAGGACTCTTGAACTTTGGGCTCTGATACCAAGTTTGTCATGCCTCGAGCCTACACCCTGGATGTGGCCGGCACTCAGAAACTATCTAGGACTCTTAAACTCTGTGCTCTAATACCAAGTTTGTCATACCTCGAGCCTACACCCTGGACGTAGTCGGCACTCGAAAACAATTTCTGGTCCCAAGCGAACCATTTGTCCTGGCTACTTACTCAGTGGAAGACTTATCAGTAGTGGATAGACCATAGAAGCAACAAGATAATTCATAACTATCTGCATAAGATGGATATAAAGGTGTATAAGCAATACTGAACAATTTGAGATTAGAATACTAACACATGGTCTATGAAACCGACTAAAGCTGCCTAAAAGGATGACTGGGACAGGACCCAAGTACCTAGAACTAAACATAAAGATGGAAAAGAAATAACATAAACCAAGAACCTCAGACTGAGAAGAGGCCTCACCATTATTTGGAAGCTATCAAGTTCTCAACGAAGCGACTGCTGAGGAACTCGGTCACCTACATCTGCATCATAAAATGATGTAGGTCCTAGGGACATTAGTACGTGGTATGTATGGTATGTAAAATGGCCAAAAGATTTAATCAGAATGCCATAATATATCTCAAAAGACATAATCATCACTCATAAATGAAATAACAATAATCATAAGACTTGTATGCTGAAAATAACATGCTGAAAATTGGTAAGTAAAAACATAGTTTCTTAGCTTAGGGAGTTTCTCTAATCGGCAACCACCACTATGGGCTTTGTGGTGATACAGCATCTTGCCTATGCTGCCGGAGTCATCCTGTACTTTGCCGGGGTAGGGGACGAAGAACTAGGGGAGTGGATCCATCCCAAAAATGGGCTATGTCAGTGGCTAATAAAGAAGATACTGTAGTACAATCATACCCTATCCTGGCTATATAGTTTATGAGTTCAGTAATTTATTCTACTCTCACCCATATCAGTGCTCAATACTACTCCCAAAATACTTTTATATAGCTCATACTTAAAGAATTATAAATTCTTGAAATCTGGTTTTCTTGGGGACTTAGCCTAGCTTACTACTTAGCTTTCTCAACTAAATTCTTTTACTTGATTGAAATCTAACATCTTCTCAAATATTCTTTAACATATAATTTACTTAGCTAAAATGCAAGAATGATTCAAGAAAAGGAATTACGTGACTTGTCTTAAACTATAAGCTTTATGGGTGTTCATGAAACCCATATGAATTCACAGGAAATCATTTATAACTTTAAATCTTGGATTCACTACTTTAAATGACAATTAAAGAATCAAGAATCATCATTATTAATCAAGAACCTATGCATATGTAAAGAAATTTACTAAACTTTGCAGGATTTTCACGAAAGTAATGTCAACCAAGACTTGAGACTTCTGGGATGGAAACTAGGTTATACTTTCTAAAATATTCTAAAAATAATAATTTTAGAGTGACCTTACATACCTTGGAAGAAATTCTTCAAGAATTGGAGAATTCCCTAAATCGTTTCTTGACTTTCTTGAGCGTGAGTTTCTTGAGAGGATTTGCTTGCTTAAACGTATGAATGAGTAAAAATATGTTTTTGATTTAAAACGGCCCTAAAACTAATAATTTTAGGATATGAGGTGTGTAAAAAGTCGAAACTACTCTTCCCTATTAAAAGAAGAAAAAGGGCTTCCTCCTGCACTAGTGTGCGACGCGGACTAATGTATTACTACACTTTTTCATGAATTTTCAGTTTTCATCGAATTTTGATAAAACCCAAGTGTGGTTCAATGTCCTCTCTGTGTCACAGAAGGGGAGCGGAAATCTCACTATTTTGATTTTCTCAGAAAAAATTAATTCACATTTTTTCGCGTTAAAGTCGAGTCTAGACCATTTTCCGACTCAGTTTTTTGCACTGATCACAAATCCAGTCTTGGATTTGCAAACGGAGCATGGTAAAACACATTACGCGCAAGGTCACTTCTAGGGATATTTTGGTCTTTTCACGGGTGTTACAAATAATAGTAATAGTAATAATAGTAATAGCAATAATAATAGAAATAGTAGTAATAATAGTAATAGTAATAGTTGTAATAATAGTGATAGTAATAATAATAATAATAATAATAATAATAATAATAATAATAATAATCTATATATATATATAATAGGAGAAGCAAAACGTGTCACATGTCAGCACCACATAATTTATCAAATATTTATATAATTAAAATTAACAATTGCATAGTTTAAATAATAATTTATATAATTAAAATATAAAGCAGTTTAAGTTTTTCCAAACGTGAAAATACATATATTTAACTATTTTTCACCCTCATATCATTCTAAACATTCCTCAATACTCATTCAAATACTTAGCCAATATTTTACTCCTAAACTCAAGTCTCAAAACCCTCACCGAATCTACATATTTCCTCTCAAACTTCAAATCTTCGTCTCCAATCTTCATCAAGTTCATCTACAAGGCTTGGTATGTGGGTTTCTTTCATGGGTTCCTTTCATCCATGATACCCAAGCTCTTTTTACTCAAAATTGCATGATTTAAAGTTGATTTATTCATGGGTCTTATCTATTATGAAAATCACTACACATTATGTTGGGGTTTATGAAATTGTAACTATTTTACTATGTTTGGAGCTATGAATCTAAGGTCTATTGTGGGAACTGATAAAGAATCTTGATGTATATTGTTTGAGGGTGTTACCAAGTATCTATTGATGGCTTTACGCTGATTTTTCTAGCATGATTTCACTCTTGAATTTCATGATTTTACACTAGAAGTACACACCCTCTAAATGTTAGATAAAATGTCCGGTTATGGATTCTTCAGTAATTGAAGGTCCAATATATGTCTTATGAGTTAAATGACTATATGATGATGAGATGATGATGATAAAATGATTGATGAAAAGGAATGTATGTGTAAGATGATGAAAAGAGTGCATATATATATATATATATATATATATGGATGACCAAGGGTAGCTCGAGAAGTTGTAGGCCTAGGTAACCTATCGAGGGGTTGGTACCTTGGTCACCTAGCTCGGGGTTGGTAGGCTCGGGTAACCTTATTGGGGATTAGTACCCATCAACCTTGATAGGGGCTTTGTACTCTATCAACCTAGATGGGGGGTTAGTACTCCGGGCCCGGGTAACCTTGTTCGGAGTTGGTACCCATCAACCTTGATGGGAGTTTATTACTTCGTCAACCTCGATGGGATTTTGTGATGTACCAGGTGTTTTTAAGCATATACTTGTATGAAAAGATAATGTTCAAGTGAATTCCTATTAAATTAAGTAAAATTTGAAATGAACGTTATCTTAGCGATTAGCTTGGTCTAGTTATGTGATTGTTGGGTAGTCTTGGAAGGGCGGTTGGTTTATCCTTGGTCTAATATTTTGGGGGCAATGTTATGTGAAGTTAAGACTAAAAGTGAAATTTGGTTTGTATTTGAAATTATACAAAATGAAGGTATATGTGAAGGTTGTGTAATTGACTTGTTTGGAAGTAATTCTTTTGTCATTGTTGCATGGCTTTCATAGACAGCCTTTGGCATGCCCGTAGCATGACATGGGGCCATATCATATCATGTCATAGCACCATGGGAAAGGATAATGCTGCCATACCTAGGTCTCATGCCCCCTCCCTTGTGTTTAGTATCTTTCTTCTTTTTAAAAGTGAGTCAAAAAGCCTCTTTGCACCACATGATTTTATGCCCTTTACCCCACACATTTTGTACCACTTTTTAGTGATTAAATGACCCTTATAATCCCCCCCTAACCCAGAATTAGTATAAATACCCCCTCTACTTAGTCTCTACATAACTCTTCAAAGAAACCAAATCCCCTAATATACATTGCTCTCCCAAAACTCTCTCAACACTTAGACTAATTATTCTTCAAGATCTCCACCAAATCTCTTCATTTTCTCAAGGCTAATCAAGCAAGGTATGTGGGTTTGATTCTCGGTTTCCTTTCAACCAAGAAGTCCTCTTCGAAAAACTAAATTTAGAATTATAAATTTTCAATCTTTGATTTATGTATAATTGCATAAAAATTGATATTTGCTTAATTTATATTTGTATATTTTATGATTATTTATGAATATTTATCAAGGCTTTACATAATTTAATTCAAGTATTTCAGATTTGCATTATTTAAGCTAACCTATATTTTCAAGTCTTAGATCCACAAATGAGTTATTATAATTTTATCCTAAAATGTTTCTATGATTATTATAACTTTGTTTATATTTTCAAGTCTTAGGTCCACAAATCATTTATTATGATTTTATCCTAAAATGTTCCTATGATTACTATAACTTTGTTTGAATATAAAATTTATGATTTTAAGGTTATTGAACCAGTTCCCAACATGATTTAAGTTGAGTTATGAATTTTGAATATTTGGCTTTCATGGCATAATATGAACTTATGATTTTGGGCAAGAATAAGTAAATACAAGTATGAAATGATATTGGGTGACTTAAGACCCATTCAATTTTATTTTAAATCTTTGGTAAGGAGCTATTCTAAGTACAAGTTTGAATATGATTTATTTTACTTGTTATGACCTTTCAAACTAAATTAAGTTTTGATTATTTCTAATATGCATTGTCCATTTTCGTGGGATTTTGACTTAGCACCGAATGAGTTAGGAGTGGGACTTGACCTAAGAGGTCTTATATAAAGTTTCTAATCTCATAACTACGTGCCACTGCAGGATATTTTGATTATGCCATTTTAGGCTTTCTGACTAATGGATCCATTTAGTATTTCTATTTCTGGAGTTATACCCTAGCAAGTTAACTCACTCTTTGGCCAGTGTGGAGTATGACATCGGTATTCCATATTATAGCTCATGTGGTTTTGTCGGTTATGGTCTTATTCTCATACTTATTTTCTTTTGTACTTCTCTATGCATTTTCATGGCATTACTTATGCTTTTCTTTGGAACTAAATATATTGTTTAAGCTTGGAATTTGTCATATTGGATAAGTATTCTTTGTCATTATATTTACTTGTTGTATTGCATACCCACATACTTAGTACATTCCAAAGTACTAATCGCATTTTTGCCTACATGCTATAATCATGTAGGGACAGGCGATCTACCTCATCCTCCTCCGCGTGGCTAGAATTCTCGTGAAAACTTTGAGCTTTGGTGAGTTCACATTCATCGGGAATAAAACCCTTATCTTCAAGCTTTGCCTTTATTATTCAGATATCTGATATACTTTTATTTTGACTCTATTGAGGGGACTAGACTTGTATTCTTGGCTCTATTTATTGTCATTGTTTAGAGGTGTGTCAGGACAATTGCTACATTTAGTATATTTTAAACTATTTAACTTATGCTTCCGCTTATGATTATAAGTTGTCCCTTAGTTCTATTCCCCATATTCCATTGTCATCTATTTTTCATTTACCATTTAAACCTATAATGTGCAATTATAATTTAAGAGGCTTGTTTGGGGGGCTTTGGGTTCTCACTAGCCATGTCACACCTAGGCCCTAGGTTTGGGTCGTGAGAATCTTGGTATCAAAGCACAAGGTTTTAAAATGATCTTTGTAAGTCCACACACCGCATCTAGTAGAGTCTTATTCATGGTGGTAAAGCACGCCACAACTTTGAATAATAGGCTATGAGATGTTTAGGATTGTCTCACTTCTTTGTTTAAATCAAACGTGCCTTAGAGTAACTTAAGATATCCTTCATTCTAATGACTTGTTCGTTGCATTGTAGAAAATGCCACCAAGAAGAAATATTCTCGTACATGAGGTTCCTCAACCTCTATAAGAGTGTAATATGTCCCACATCGAATTTAGGAATGTTATCTCATTATTGGCTCAAATGGTTGCCAATCAGGCTACACAAGCTCCACCTCAAGCTCCAACACCTCAAACTCCACCCAGGCAACAAGGGTGAGAGATTTCACCAGTATGAACCAGCCAGAATTTTATGGAAATAGAATTAATGAGGGTCTCATAGAGTTTATTGATGAGGTATACAAGGTTCTGTCGATTATGGGTGTATCATCGGAGGAGAAAGAGGAGTTAGCGGCCTACCAACTTAAAAGCCTTGCCCAGATTTGGTATGATTGGTGGGAAGGTGAAAGAGTACTTGGTGGTCCAATTGATTAGAAAGAATTCAAGGTTGCGCTCTTGGACCGCTTTTTCCCTCTTGAATTAAGGGAAGCCAAAATGAAAGAGTTTATGAACTTGAGGCAAGGGTTGATGAGCGTTCGTGAGTACAAATTCAACACACTCTCCAAATATGCTCCTATGCAGGTATCCAATCCTAGGGCTAGGATGAATATGTTTGTTTCAAGAGTCTCCAACCTCATCAATGAAGAATGCCAAACTGCCCTACTAATCTAAGACATGGATTTGTCTCAGCTTATGATTTATGCAGCAATTTGAGGAAAAGAAGATTTGCAAGCTGAGGAAAAATGATTGTAAAAGGCCGAGGTGTGATAGAGAGTATCAAGGTCATAAGGGTGGTGATGGTAACCGAGGTCATCAAAATCAAAGGTTCCAACAACTAGGGTCTTCGAATGCTTTCAACCAAAGGCATAGTAATGATCAATTTTAACATACTAAGGGTCGACAAAGTGGTGCCATGCTCAAGCTTGGCCAATATGCAAAAAGTGTGGTAATAGCCATGGTGGTGTGTGTTATTGGGAGTTGGGAAGTTGTTTTGCATGTGGCCAACTAGGTCATAAAATTGTCAATTGCCCCAAGGCTCATAATAAGAGTAAAGGTAGTCGACCGCGTGGTAAAGATGTGCAACAAGGTGGTGGTCCTCGCAACAATAGGTTCTATGCACTACATGGGAGGCAAAAGGTGGAAGATCAGCCAAATGTTGTCATGGATATGTTGAAAGTGTTTGATTTTGATATTTATGTGTTTTTGGATCCTGGTGCCAACTTATCCTTTGTGACCCCTTTCCTTTCCAAAAAGTTCAATTTAAGTTCCAAAATTTTGCATGACCCTTTTCTTATGTCTACTCCCGTGGGTGAGTCAATAGTTACTAAAAGAGTCTATAAAAATGTTCCTATGTCTATTATGCATACAACTCTTCCATCCAATCTTATTGAATTGTTTATGGTAGATTTTGATATCATCCTTGGTACGGACTGGATGTATGCCTCTTATGCCACCATATATTGTAGAACCTGTATAGTTAAATTTTAAATTCCTAATGAACCCTTGTTTTAGTGGGAAGGGCAAGATTTTATGGTAGAGGGTAGGTTCATTTCATATCTTAAAGCTCG
>DF366124.1:0-18127 GCA_000787875.1 Solanum virginianum
ATTGCATATAGAAAGGGCAGGGTTATAGTTGGTTCTCCCGGGCATTATCGGTAATGGCTGCCAGTCCGCCTTAACGGGATTTGGGGCGTGACAGCCTCCTACTTATAAATGTGGTACACAACACATCAATAAACAAGATTCTACATAGACACAGCTTTGTAGACTCACTAGGATGATCCGCTTTGATACCACTTTTGTCACGCCCCAAATCCCGTTAAGGCGGACTGGCACCCATCGCTGATAAGGCTCAGGAGAACCAACCGATATCTATAAGGTTTCTATACAAAATATTAAAGATTCCTACATTCAACATGCCATTTAGAAGGTAAACAATAATAACAAACCCAAAATGAAATGCATATAACTAGGCCGTTAGGGCCTCATTTTCTAAAGTACAAAACATGACCACACTTTAATTTACATAGTCCACAAAGACTCTAGATAAGGAACAATATCTGATAAGGGTCGGGACAGGCCCCCACCTCGACTAACTATACCATAAGCAAATATAAGCTCTAGACACATAGAGCTCTGAAGCAACTTTATCTAATAAGGGTCGAGATAAGCCCCACCTCGACCAATTACACAATACACAAATACAACTCTAGACACACAAAGCTCTGAAGCAACCTGGAGCTTAGTAATAACAGTTGGATGTCCTATACTCTTACTGAGGAGATCTACTAGCACCTGTACCTGCAGCATGAAATGCAGGTCTCCCGTAAGGGACGTCAGTACGAGATAATGTACTGAGTATGTAATGCAGGAAATACTGTGTATGAGATAACAACTCAAATGAAACAATGTATTAGTTTATAGATAAGAGACCACCTTTAGTTATATTGTGGGATCATGTATTTTATATTATTTTTGTCATTTTGCCTTTATTGTAAAAATTTGAGCACAACATGTACTATAAAATACCAACTGATCAGTGGTAAACTGTATTGGGTTTGTCCCTGGGTAGGCTCTTCCTTAGCCCCTCGGGCTACCCCCGTGATAGGATCGTCCCTGGCTAGGTGATTCTTCCACCCCCTCGGGCTACCACCTATCTATAAGCAATATATTTTATCTTTCAATTACATTTGAGATGATCTTTTGGTGGTCACAATATTAGAGCTGTAGGACTGTAGATACATCATATGTGAGGTAAATAATCACAAAAGACAATACCATGATAGGAGTAGGTTACACAAGTAATGAAATGCATAGGAGGTAGAACAACACATGAACTTTATTGGGTAGAATGATTCTGTCCATCTTTGTATCCTGTTTTGTGGACTGTTTTAAGGCTGGTATGATGTATCATTAAGTTGTACATGATATGTAGATGTTAATTTCAATTAGGAAGTACAATGTAAGGCCAAAACAGTAAGCAAATACGCGCAAGGTTGTTTGTATACACTTTACTTCAAATATTTATCTATAACATAGTAGGTGATAAAACTAGTATTAGCAGACAATAAATATATTTTGGCAGCCCAAACTCATAAAAATACAATACACGGGCAATAAGTGTGTAGTCATAAATCCAAGTATATCCTTTCAACCTTTTCACCCCTAATCATAATTTCTCATACACATTATTATATACACATCATGTTCAGCCTATTTTTGTGTCATAATAGCCTTATAACAGCCCACAAAACAGAACACATAATAATTCTACACAACATACAAATGGACAGCATAACGTTACATCTCTTCACTACATTTCGATGCTGATAATTCCAAACCTGTCCCAACTCTAACCAAAGTGTATCCAATGTCTTTTTAAACATAAAACTAGTATTATAATAGTCTACAAATACTCCCAAATCAAGTGAAGGTCGTGACACAACAATTCCCAATTTTCAGCTCACAAGTTTCTTTTAAGAGTACAACTAAGATATCCTACAAAAATCCATCTTTGTGAACTGTAACAGTGGTGAAACAACCTAGTTACATCACCAACAGCCCATCCTTTGTTAAATACATATGTCTTACTTCGTAATATTGCCAATCAAGAAGAAAAAACCTCTTAATTAACAAGAAAAGTGTATAACAATTATTAGGATACAAGCTATCCAGATTTCCAGCACCAACATATTAACATATAGATCTTATTTTTCATGGAATAAGTATAACAAATACATGAATAATTCCACTTACCTTAGCCTTCAAGATCCAAGTTTTCTTCAAGAATTCTAGAGAGAAATATGGGTTTCCTTGTGAGATGAAGTAGAGAGAAGATGAGAGTTTTAGGAGAAAGCTGAAATTTTTCAAAGGGTGAAAATGACTTAGGCTACTTGTAAAGACTTTGGGCTCATCTTACTCTTTATCTTGGCCTGTAAGCATAGTCCATTTATGATGCTAAAACATAGGCTAGAGTTATACTCTTAACATAGATTTTATCCATACTCGGACTTGGACAAATTCAATGTCGTCCTCTTCTCCGTTTAGCTAGAAAATTCAAACAAAGTAAGTAGCCATATCATGTTTCATTCACATGGTACTAGTATTATAAAATGTCAGGTGTTACACATGAATTGAGCGGAATAATATGTACCAATTGATCATGAATGCAATGATGCAGGCGAAACATTGTTTCATGAAAATTTCAGTGTCTTTGGCAATGAATACCATTTTAAAAGCATAAGTAACATATTTACACGATTGTACCATGAGACTCCATTCAAAACATACTCCATGAAGATGTATGCACTCTAGGTAACAAGCCAAGACTAAACTAAATGATGTATGAGGATGAAAATAAGAACCAACACTTCTACTTATCTATCTTAATCCCACAACTCTTATTTCACAATATCAACCATAACAGAATGGACACGAAACCAATCTATGAGACTTCTTTATGTTGAATACTTGTATAACAGAATGGACACGAAACCAATCTATACCAATGTAACACCTCCTAATGCGACCCGCAAAGACCCTATGAAGTACTTCATGAATATCATAAAATTTGTGCATTATTTCACAAATTGAACTTTGTATTCCTTTTTAGGAGGCATAATTGTATAGGAAAAGGTCTCTTTCTAGGTCACTCATATTGAAAATAATTTTTCGCATGTAATTGCACAAACCAAAAAAGTCTGTAACAAGTCTGTATTGTCCACTTGTTCCCCCATAGTACAAAGGTGGCGTAAACCCATTCCTAGGCTAAAATAGGAGAAAAGTTGAAGTTCGCAAAAAATTGCACAGTCAAGGACTAAGGGCGCAACACCTGTGTTCACCCATAGTTCAAATTCTGAACTTCTCCAGAATTAAGTGAGGACAGTTGGGACATAACCCAACACCTTTATATATGTAAATGCTCAAAACTTCCCATATCTCACTCAAAACCCTCAAATCCTCCCGAAATTCTCTCTAGAATCCTGCATCATGTTCCTCCAATTTCTTGTGGATCAAGTGTCCTCCATTGAAGACAAGGTTACCAAAAGGTCTCTCAAGGTTCTACAAGTCTTCTTCATTAAAGTTTCAAGGTTTAAAGGTATGTGTGTTTCTTAATACATGAGTTCTTCCACTAATGTAGTCTCAAAACTAATTTTAATAAATTCTTCAAGTTCCAATGATTAATTCCTTATTACTCTCTATTACTTCTATTAAACATGAATTATACTGAGAATATTTATCTATTGCATGAACTTATTTCATGTTTTTTCTCCTATTACCATGGAATTTAAAGCTATGAAACTATGAGTTATTATGAAATTGATGATTTTATGAGATGAATTCAATTATTCTACGTCTAAGTTTGAAAGATGATATGTATTATTGTTGTGGCTTATTTAAGAATGATTTAAATTATTGGTTTTCATTACAATGACGCATAGTCTTCTTGAGATACATGGTTTAAAGCTTATATGAATTAGTCCACCTGATTTTCATATTGAGTTTCTCAATGATGTATGATTTCCAAATAATGAGGGTTCAATTAATAAAGTTTATCAAAGATGTGATGTTTGAATCCCTCTTATGAATGTTGAACATGGTGAAAGCATAATTTTCATGAAAAGATAGATCCCATTGTGATAAGAGGCATTCTCACATGTTGGACCTTAAGTTTAGATAAGCTACTCTATATATATGATGGTGATGTTATGATTTTAAGCTTATAAATGAATATGATTATGCATATATTTCCAAATGTATTTTGTGGGAATGACTTAGTGAAATGCCCCTCATGTGCTTCGAAATGCCTCATAATCATAATTTTTATATATCTCAAAATTTGTGTGTGATTTTGAACATATGGCTTCATATTCTCAATAAGGGGGCGAAATTGAGTGGTAAATGAGTATAACTTGGATTTTAGAGGACCCCCAGTGAAAAATAATTTTTACTAGTTATTCGAATTCCAGTGGTTTTCCGCGCCTTGGACGCGATGCACCAGGGGCATTTACTAGTGTAGTTTGTGGTCCGCGGCATGATGCAGACCAGTGTATTATTTTTCTTCATTTTCTTAATTCACCCAAGGACATTGGGGTCATAGCTGCATGCCCAATTAAATGTGAAATCTCCCATACATAACCATTTTCCAACTCTATAACTCACAAAACCCTCTCTCAAACCTCTCCAAGATCCTATCAATTCTCTCACTCAAATCTAAGGATTTCAAGCTAAATTTTGGAACTCAAGGACTAATTTCAAGCTCTACGTCTACTTCAAGTTCACCTTAAGGAATTCAAGGTTTAAGGTATTCATCCATGGGTCCTTTCACCCATGGAGCCCAATCGTCTCTTTTTATAACAATTGCATGGTTTCAAGTTGTGTTACCTATGGGTCATGTTCCCGTAAGGAGGGATGCATCATAAGAAATGAGTCATGTTCTCATAAGCTGAAGTATGGTTTACCTTGGCAAGTTGACCACCTCTTTATCGATGGGGGTTATTAATCGGGATTCCAAGTTGTAGCTTGCTTGGTCTTACTCATGTCAGTTAAGGTCTCTTCCCACATATGTATGGTATATTATGCAAGTTGATTGATTGATGCAGGCGAAACATTGTTTCATGAAAAAAGGTCTCTTCCCACATATGTATGGTATATTATGCAAGTTGATTGATTTACAATCATGTTTTACCACAAGTATTGGTCATGCATACCATATAGAGATTATATATCCATTGCTAATGATTATACACTTTGAATATATTGGCTTATGTCTTTATTGTATTGTACCCTGCATACTTAGTATATTCAAACGTACTAATGCATACTCTATGCCTACATGATAGTACCATGTAGGGACCACAGCTTCTTTTGATCATCTCCTATATGGCTAGCTCGGTACTTTGGAAAAAAGCATTGGTGATCCTCAAGTTCGAGGACAATATCTAAATTACTCTTGCTATGTTGAGACTTCTTTATGTTGAATACTTGTTATTATGAGGGTGAGCCCGAAAAGAGGCTTGGCCCCCTCTCCATTCCAAGCTAAAGGTGTTGTTTCATATTATGATGTATTTATGCTATAATCTTGACTCTTTATTGCTTTTTTGATTATCAAAGACTTCTGTTAGTCCCACTTTCTTTTTAATTATAACTTGTGATGCTTATTTTGCTTATGCAACTAAGGATGTGTGATTTATATGCTAAGAGGCTTGTTTGGGGTCCCTTCGGGTTCCCCATTCGCCATATCACATCTAGAGGCTTAGGTCATGACAAACTTGGTATCAGAGCACTAGGTTGTTAATGATCCTTGGGAATCCAACACACTGCATCAATGAGAGTCTTATTCATGGTTGTGAAGTGCGCCACAACTCTGAGTGGGAGGCTATGAGGCATTTTTAGAACTGTTTCACTTCTTCATGGTTAATATCATGCTTTAGGTGTAAATATAAGGCTCTTCCCCTAACGAATGCTCTTATTTCTTCTAGATCATGCCGATACCAAGAGGAAGGCTAAGGAGAGCCCATACTCTGAGGAGCAACCAGACCCTCCTGCTCCTCAAGCTCCTCAAGATGGAGGGGTAGCCCATGATGAGTTCCGAGATGCTATCACAATATTGGCCCATGCTATGACCAACCAAATGAACCAAGAGGCCCAAGCCCCTCATGCTCCCACTCTAGCCATATGGGTGAGGGATTTAACAAGAATGAATCCACTGGAGTTTCATGGGTCAAGCCAGAAAGGGATCCAGATGAGTTCATCGATGAGGTGTATAAGGTGCTATGTATCATGGGGGTCAATTCAGAGGAGAAAGCAGAGCTAGCGGCCTACCAACTAAAAGGTGTGGCCCAAATTTAGTTCAATCAATGGAAATTGGAGAGGAGAGATGATGATGCTATTCCTTGGGAGAGTTCGAAGCCGCATTCCTCATTGGTTCTTTCCTATCGAGTTAAGAGAGTCTAAGATAATGGAGTTTATGAACCTTAAGAAAGGTTCCATGAGTGTAAGGGGGTATTCCCTCATGTTCAACAAGCTTTCCAAGTATGCTCCACATTTGGTTGCCGTCCCTAGACCTAGGATAAACAAATTTGTTTCTGGAGTGTTCGACTTGGTTAATGAAGAGTGTCATATGACCATGCTAGTGAGTGACATGGATTTGTCTCGGCTCATGACTTATGCCGAACAACTACAGGGGAAAAGCTTAGAAAGAGAAAAATGGTGAGTCCAAAAAGGCTTAATTTAAGGGTAGTTTCCAACGTTCTAAGGGTCGCCGGTTTACTCAAGGCCATAAGTTCCAAGGCCAAGGGTCTTCCAATGATCCTAACAAGAGATTTGCTAATGATAACCCATGATTCCAAGGTGATAATGATAGAGGGTCTAATCTTAAGTGCCAAAAGTGTGGGAATTAGGTCACAAGGTTTTTTATTGTCCTCATTGTCATGACCAATCCTAAGGTCTAGATGTGACACGATGAATGGAAATCCAAAGGGACCCCAAAAAAGCCTCTTAGCATATCATTTACATATCCTTGATCGCGGAAATAATTGAACAACAATAAAAGAATAAAAATAAGGACAAAGGGACTAAGGGAAGTCTTCCATAGCATAAATCATCAAAGAGTCAAAGCTTGAAGCATAATTACATAACTTGTCAAACAACACCTCTAACATAGATTGGGCGTGAGCCAAGATAACTTTTTGAGCTCACCCTCATAGTCGCAAGCATCTAAACAAAGAAAAGAGTCTTTAGATAACATAGGATCAATAACTATTATCCTTGGTGTTGAAGACTCAACAAACTTGCTTCAAGTGATAGTACTAGCCATATGGAGCAGGAGGATGATCAAGTGGAGCTCCGGTTCCTACATGTAACATCATGTAGGTATAAAATATGCATTAGCACGTTTGAATGTACTAAGTATGTAGGATGTAATGCAACAAGAGATAGGCAACATAATCAAAGCACATATAATAAGCAAGAGATGGTATATTAGCAGCATGGCATGCAAGATTAATGCTTGAAGTAAAACATACTTATATGGAAACATAGTACATGTATAGGAAGAGATCAACATCATAGACTAAGCAACTTAGTACTTGGAATCAAAGGCCTAGAACCCCCTTGGAATGTGATTGAGGTATCTACCCTTCAATTGGTAGTACGGGCCTAGCACCCACCGATAAGGTGGTCAAGCTATATACTCCTCAACATGGTAGTATGGGACAAGCAACCCCCGACAAGGTGGTGAACGTATATACCCCTCAACATGGTAGTATGGGCCTAGCACTGCCCCGACAAAGTGGTCAAGGTATATACCCCTCAACATGGAAGTACGGGCCTAGCACCCCCCAGGCTTAGGTCATGACAAACTTGTCTGCCCCGACAAAGTGGTCAAGGTATATACCCCTCAACATGGAAGTACGGGCCTAGCACCCCCCGACAAGGTGATTGAGGCATAGTACCCCTCAAGAAGGTGTGGTCAACTTGTAACACTATAGATACTTTTCATGAAATCAACAAAAAATCATACATTAAAGTCACTTAACTCATACGCCATACAACAGACGTTCAATAACTCAAGAACCCTTAGCTGGACATTTTATGAAACACTTGGTGGGTGTATAACACTAGTTCAAAATCATGCAATTCAAGAGTGAAATCATGTGAGAAAACTTAAAGTAAACCAACCCACCAACACTTGGTAACACCCTTATGTAAGATACTTTAAAACCCCTTATCAAATCTCATCATAGAGCATAGATTCAAGCTCGAAACATACTTAAACAGTCACATTTTTATGAAAACCCAACATAATTCATAGTCAAATTCATAGTAAGAAGTACCCATAGATAAATCAACTCAAAAACATGTAATTTGTAAAAGAAAAAGAAGGTTGGGCACCATGGGTGATAGGACCTAATGGTTGAAACCCACATACCTCAACATTGGGGATTTCCTTAATGAATATTTGAATGAGAACTTGAAGCTTGAATGAATTCGTTAAGATCCAGAATAAGTTTGGGACACTTCAATTTGAGTAAAATATTTGGCTAAGTGTTATAGATAGGGTTCTAAGGAATGTCTTGATATAGGGTTGAAAAATGACTATGTATAGGTGTTTTTAGGCATAGGAAGGGCCCAAGGCCTCAAAACTTTGGACCGAAGCAAGAAAAACTGGCAAAAAAATATATGGGTCCGTGTCCTGGCCGTGTCGCGCTAGGGGTGCACGCCAGATTCTATTTTTTGTAATTTTTGGAAAACAAAATTTTGACAGGTTGCTCTAAAATAGGGGTTAGACCCATTTCCCACTCAAAAGTTTGAGATATATGGAAATTACAATTATGGGCATTTTCAATGCACATTTTCGTGCATGTTTTGGGGCGTTTCAATATCCCCCTCTTAGGAACATTCATCCCTGAATGTCAAAGAAGCGTACATAAGAAGAGTAATCATGAAGAAATCAGCCCCAACAAGAATACAATAATGCACTTAAATACCATTTTCAAAAAATCTCAACATAAATGTCAAAATCACAATGAACTTGTCAAATAAACATGAATCCATGCAAATGACATGAGATAGGGATATCACTTTTGCATGTTTATCTCGGCTTCCCATGTGCCCATTTCAACTTGTTGGTTTCTCCAAAGAACCTTGGCGGAAGCAACATCTTTGTTCCTCAACCTCTTCACCTATCTATCAAAAATTTCTATCGGAACCTCTTCATAAGTCAAATTGTCATCAACAAGACCCACAACATCAAGAGGCACAATAGCACTTGGGTCACCTACACACTTTATCAACATAGACACATAGAAGAGCGGATGAACCATATTCATATCATTGGGCAACTCCAACTCATAGGACACCTTACCAATCCTCCTCAACATTTTATGAAGGATCAATGCTTGTACCATATTCATATCATTGGGCAACTCCAACTCATAGGACACCTTACCATTCCTCCTCAACACTCTATAAGTACCAACAAATCTTGGACTCAATTTACCATTCTTACCAAAACAAACCACACCCTTCATGAGTAAGACCTTCAAATAGACTCAATCATCAACCTTAAATTCAAGGTCCCTTCTCCTCACATCGGCATAGGACTTTTTATGACTTTGGGTTGTTTTCAACCTTTCCCTTATCATACTTGCCTTCTCCATGGCCTTCATAACCAAATTTGGACCCAACAAAGTAAACTCCCCCACCTCAAACCATTCAATCGCCGATCTACCATGTCTAACACAGAGAGCCTCAAAAGGATCCATACCAATGATATGATAATAGCTATTGTTATAGGCAAACTCAATGAGTGGAAGATGATCATCCCAACTACCCTTAAAATTCAAAACACAAGCTCTAAGCATATCCTCAAGAGTTTGGATAGTTCTTTTGGAAAGACAAGGGTACCCCATGCAATCTAACCAATTCATGAATGTACAACTTAGCATAACCTTCGACACCATAAGTAGTCTTAACTTGTAAGAAATGAGCCGACTTTGTCATTCTATCAACCACAACCCAAATGGAAAAATATCTTCTAGTATTTTGCAACCCAACCAAAAAATCCATGTTATTTTCCTCCCACTTCAAAGTTGGAATCTCTATATCATGGGCTGGGCCACCTAACCTTTGATGTTTGGCCTTGAAACTTGTTGGCAATTATGGCAACTGGATACAAACTTAACAACATTTATCCTCATGCCACCCCACCAAAACACTTCCCTTAAATCTCTATACATCTTTGTAGAATCGGGGTGAATAGAATAGGAAGAATTATGAGCCTCATCTAAAATCTTCTTTCTCAAGTCATCAACACTAGGCCATCTTTGTAGAATCGGGGTGAATAGAATAGGAAGAATTATAAGCCTTATCAAGAACCTTCTTTGCCAAGTCATCAACACAAGACACACACAATCTACCTTGGTGCCTAAGGGCACCATCTCCTCTTTGGGAGAAAACCTCCACCTTACCACCTCTCACCAAGGCCTTCATTTTTAACAATGCAGGGTCAAGATCTTGCTTTTCCTTCACCTCCTCAATCAATAAAGACGTAGAGCCATCAACAACCACAATACCACTATTATCAATCTCCTCTAACCTAACTCCCAATCTAGCCAACCGATGAACTTCTCTTGCCACCTCTTTGCCCCCATCATCAACATGTGCTAGGCTACCTATAGACACCTACTCAAAGTATCGGCCACCACATTAGCCTTACCGGGGTGATAATGCACACTCATATCTTGATCTTTAAGACACTTTCTTTATCTTAAGTTGAGATCTTTTTGGGTGAACAAATATTGGAGACTCTTATGATTGGTGAACACATCAACATGCACCCATACAAGTGATGACGCCAAATTTTCAAAGCAAATACCACGGCGGCCAACTCAAGATCATGGGTAGGATAATTCTTTTCATGTATCTTAAGGTGTCTAGAGGCATAAACTATCACCTTACCATTTTGCTTCAAAACAAAACCCAAACCAATTCGTGAGGCATCACAATACACAACAAAACCTTCCAACCCTTCCAGTAGAGACAAGATAGGAGCGGAGACAAGCTTATCTTTCATAGTTTGGAAACTCTTTTCACACTTATTGGTCTACACAAACATTGCCTTATTTTTGGGTCAACTTAGTCATGGGAGAAGCAATAGAAGAGAACCTATTCATAAAGCTCTGGTATTATCCCGCTAAGCCCAAGAAGCTCCTAATCTTCGAGCGAGTCAAAGGTCTAGGCCATTTTCTAATTACCTTTGTCTTCTTAGGATCCACTTTAATACTATCATCCGACTCCACATGACCTAGAAAGGCAACCTCTTTCAACCAAAACCTACATTTCTCATATTTTCCATAATAAAACTTCTCCTCCCTCAAGATTTGTAACACTACACTCAAGTGATCCACATGCTCCTCCTCACTATGGGAATAAATCAAGATATGATCAATAAATATCACCATAATCAAATCAAGGAAGGGTTGGATGACCCTATTCACAAGATCCATGAAGATATCCGGTGCATAGGTCAACTAAAAGGACATAACCAGTAATTCATAGTGCCCATACCTAGTTTGGAAGGCCGTCTTGGGGATGTCATACTCTCTCACTTTTAGTTGGGGATACCCAGGCCGAAGATCAATCTTAGAGAAATGACTAACCCCTTGAAGTTTGTCAAAACAATCATCAATCCTTGGTAGAGGGAACTTATTCTTGATGGTGACTCTATTAAATTGCCGGTACATCCTAATAAAACCATCCTTCTTCTTCGGAAACAACACCGGTGTATCCCAAGGTGATTGTCTAGGCCTAATAAAACCCTTCTACAACAAATACCTCAATTGTTCTTTCAACTCCTTCAACTCCACCGGTGCTATGCGATAAGGGGGAATAGAAATATGTTATCGGGAAGTAGGTCTATACAAAAATCTATTTCCCTTTAAGGAGGAACACTAGGGAAGCTCATTAGAAAAGACATCAATGAACTCATTTATCACCAGAACCAACTCTATAGGAAGGACTTTCGACTCAACATCCCTAACCCTCACAAGATGATAGAGACAACCCTTAGAAATCAACTTTTGAGCTTTAATGCGAGAAAGAAACCTACACTTGACCATGACATCATGACCCTTCGACTCAAGGACGGGTTCATTAGGGAATTGGAATTTTACCCTATAGGTTCTATAATACATAGAGGCATAATTGCATGCAATCAATACATCCCAAGAATGACATCAAAATCCACCATATCCAACTCAACAAAATCACAAGAAAATATTTTATGCAAAATGAAAATGGGATAATTTATATAGACCCTTTTAGCAACAATGGATGCACCAATGGGAGTAGACACTTCATAAGACTCACATAACAATTCTAGTTCAACATGAAACTTTTTGGCAACAAAAAGATTACGAGGATTGGTAGATGGGTCTGTCACCCCCCATCATAGTGGTCAAGGTATATACCCCTCAACATGGTAGATAGGCATGTAACCCCCTATAAAAGTGGCCAAGGTATATACCCCTCAACATTGTAGATGGGTATGACACCCCCCATCAAAGTGGTCAAAGAATATACCCCTCAACATAGTAGATGGGCATCGTACCCCCCATCAAAGTGGTTGAGGCATATCACCCCTTCAACAAGGTGCGGTAAACATGCAACACTATAGATACTTTTCATGAATTCAACATATAGATATTCTTCTTTCATCATCATAAAGTCACTTGGCTCATAAGTCATACAATAGATCATTAATAACTTAAGAATTCATAACCGGATATTTTATCAGATACTTGGTGGGTGTGTAATGCTATTTCAAAATCATGCAGTTCAAAAGTAAAATCTTGTTAGAAAACTTAATGTAAATCAACCCACCAATACTTGATAATACTCTAATGCAAGATACATTGAAACCCTTCACCAAATCTCATAATACATAATAGATTGGCTCAAAACATGCTTCAATAGTCATATTTTATGAAACCCCAATATAGTTTATATTCAAATTTCATAATAGAAGATACCCATAGATAATCAACTTAAAAACATGCAATTTACATGAAAAAGAAGGTTGGCCACCATGGGTGAAAGGACCTAATGTTTGAAACTCACATACCTCAAATTTGGAGATTTCCTTGATGAAGATCTGAATGAGAAAATAAAGCGTGAAGGAATTTCTTGAGATTCGGAATGAGTTTAGGATACTTAAATTTGGATGAAAAATTTGGCTAAGTGTTAGAGAGGGGTTTGGGAAATGTCTTGAATAATATGGATTTGAATAATGACAAAGTATAGGTGTTTTTACACATAGGAAGGCTTAGGCACAACACCTTGGCCTTGGATCAAAATAAAAAAATTGGCAACAAATACACTGTTCTGCGCCCTGGCCGCATCGCACTAGGGTCGCGAACCCTTACTATTTTGCACAAACTTGGAAAAATTGGGGTTATATCTTTTTCCCATTTAATTTGGCCCCTTGATCAAGAATATGAAGTCATATTTTTGATATCGTACACGAATTTTGAGATATATGAAAATTACGATTATGGATATTTTCGAGGCACATTTTCGGGCGCTTTTTGTGGCTTTTCACGGCGGACTCAATCTACATAAGTAGCATAGTAACATAAAGACCTCAATCTAATGGCATACATCACATCAAACTCAAGCACAGACACCAATACTACTTTCAAAACACATCAGATAACTATCCAACAAATCAACACAGATCAATGCATGTGATAGTGCAACTATGACAAGTGAGGTAACTATCAACAAGCAACAATCACTGAATTAGTTTAATATTAACTGTGCGATGCAAGTGCCCTCACAGAAAGAAGTCACATATCTCACTCACAATGATATTTCAGGTACAACCTTGGGACTATGAAAAATCATTCACATACACAAAACAAATTCAAATAGCATGCCCAATACCATATGCTTTCCGCTAGACTCATGTATACGACCTTTGGCTACATGGACTAGGATTACTTTAGGACTTTACTGGTTTGTAACGTAGGCTTAGGGGAATTTGGTATGATGTTTTGGGAACATAGTGACTAAAGAACCTCCTTGACACTGTGTTTTTCTATACTTTTGCCCTACAAAAGCTGTTATTTTTCTTCTCATTCTCTCTTTCTCCTATATCAAGCTTTTCTAGGTGTTTTATTCTCATTGTGCTTTATTCTCATTTTTTAGCTTTTTGCCTTGCATTTTCACAACATTTTTCTTTTTAGTTCATTGCTAAGGCATCACTCATTTTTCTTGCACCTAGTGAGTATTTTTTTCTCCTTTTCCATGCATTATAATTTTTCCCCTTCATTTTGTGTTTACCCTTACACTAACCACCCTCAACATAGGCTTTTGACCTGAGTCGAGATGCAGAATAACAAACCTATGAACCAGGCCACATTTCGTAGCCACCCTCAACTTAGGTGTTTTGCCTCAATCAAGGTGCACAATGTTCAAGGAAGGACCAGGGATAATTTCTAGAGTTTACATCTAAAAAGGTTAGGTCACATCTGTTACTACAAAGAAAAGATATATGTAAGGCTCAAACATTAGGATCAAGGGATTTTTCAAACATTTGGTTGCTTATTTAGGGTAAGTGGAGTATTATGAGTAACGGCCTAAGGTTCATTTCCTAAACAACTAACTTTAAGTCTAAGTAAGAGTAACAGGGCATATTCTAAATTGATATAATACATGAATTTGGCAAAGTAAGCTCACACTCACATGGCACTAATTACACTATCAACACAGACTCTCAAATCATGCTCTTTGTCTTAATTTTATCCTCAATTATCAGAAAAAGCACTGTCAACATAATTAAACATCTGTGGTTGCTATCTAGACTAACTAATAAAAATTTGGTGGGTATCATTTTTCACAAAATAAAAGCACAAAAACACATATGTGCCACAAATATTAGTATTATATGCTACCAATACTACCTACATATCCTAAATGTGCCAGTTCAATAGAAATTAAATATCCATGGGAAAAAAAAGCACAGGCGAGAAAACCCCTAGGATTCAATAGTTGGGATAGTTATAGGCCAAGGCTACTCAGACTTCACTAGGGCCTATAACTACCCATGCCCCATAGAAAAAGAGGTCTATTGTCCTCAACGCACATAAAAAATGCGAAATAAAGAACTAAGGTAAAAAAGAACATACCTAGACCCCTAAGTGCCAGTGTCTGACTGAGTTTGGCCACCCTCAATCTGCATGGTGGCCTCCTCAACACTAGAACCATGACTTGAGGGGCCATCACCCCTCACCCTCTTAAGCTCTCGAGCTTGTCTTATCTCCTCTTCCTAGCTTGATTGCCTCATTACAAGTGCTAGCTCCTACTTCTCCATTAGCACTGCATTTAACCTCGTATCTGGATCATCATCAGTATGGGGCTTCTTACAATGGGAAGGTTGTGAAAGCTCCTCAAGAGAATATAAATCCACCACTGGCACCAAGGACGCAATCTATGGGAATGATGCGGCCAAAGCTGCCATCATGTCAACCCAGAACTGCTAGATCTCCGTTTGTTGGGCCGTCATATCTTCTGGCCATATTGTACTCAGGCTCTATTGGAGCCACAACTCAAAAGCATCAATGTAAGCATCCACGGCTGTAACTTGTCCGGAATAGTAGCAATCGTGAATGCCTGCATGTGTCCCTCAGATTACGTAATAGCCTGGTGGACTTAGGGTCTAATCTGCTGGAGTAATTGAGTCAATTACAACTCAGTATGGGCCAGTCGTTGCCCCATGGCCTGAATAGATGCTGCGGACACATATACCATACCAGTGAGTTCTGTCTTTGTAGGGGGGCCCTCTCCACACCTGTCTCATTTTTTTGTGGCCTCTCCTCTATAGTATGAGAAGTAGTGGTGGTGGGTGGAACCTCGAATGATGGCTTAGCTGTGAACATCTCTTATAAATGATCTGGCAGGTGGGATTGTCAGCAGAGTGCCACAAGGTTATCCTCAGCCTTGATCAGGGTGGGATCGAAAGTGCGCTGGACCTTAATTATTGAGTCCAGCTGATGTAGACTATCCACCTCTGAATCTAGATAGAATCTATAGATCAAGCAAGAAAAAGGATAGAGGTGGACCTCTTGAAGGTCGCCTCATAGATCTACTGTACGATGAGGCTGGCCTAATCTATCTCATAGCCAACTAAGATGCTGGCAACTAGAACAGCATGGTCTGGCATCAAGGTATTATCTACAAGCGTAGATCTATGACCTCACAACGGCCCATAAAAATTTAGCGGCGAAGCTAAGGGAGGCCTTCACAATGGCTCAGAAGATGTGGCTACTTATACAATGTATGGGTCGTGCTCAGTAATCTGTCCTTTCATCCATCTCATCAAGCCTCCTTACCACTCTGGTCTCTCATCAGAACCTTATCCCTGATTTGCCCCATTCTGGATCATACTTTGATATGAATCTGGGGGCTTGGAACTTGGGCTTAAACATCATACAATGGATGGTAGTGTCCGAAATATCAACCTATTAACCTTGCACTCTAGTATGTGTTAGTTTGGGCTTAGCGAGGGGCTTCTTCCCCTTTGGAAGAATGCTAAGAACTGTAGTTATGTATGACGTATAAAACTCTCATACCATGGTTAGGGAGTACATCCGTAGTGCTTTGGTCAACTACTGGAGCCCGTATCTGCTGATGTAGTCCTAGAGATAGAGGATAATGTCTAGTCCAGAAGAAATGATTTGAGACTTTTAAAAAATGGAGCGGGCTGGCTTGCCCCACTTATTTCTCTATACGCTCTTTATGTAGATATCATGCATACCTGTAACACACCACTATCTAGTGAGAGTATCTGGAAGTGATGGTGATGTCTGCGGTGGTGCAACAGAGTTCTCTGTCTCTGACTCATCGCCAGATGCTAACTTTGACTCTGATCCTCTCTCGATGGAGTTATATGAATGAAGCTACTATTGTTACTGCCTTCTTTATCAGACTGGGGAGAGAAAACAACAATAGCCTAGGTATGGACTTGCCCAAGTCTGGTGCCAGCCCGTGTATATGGTCTAATAGTATCTGGGTCAGGTCAGGTGATAGGCTCCTTAACTGATCCACTAACCTTGGGGGTAGCCTCCTCCCCCGAGGTCTCATCCATGAGCCTCCTTTGGATGGCTCGAATATCCTTACGGCTTGGCTTTGGGGTCATAGTACCTAAATCATAGAAATTTAACAAGCATGGTTAGCCCCACAAATCAAGAAATGAATAGCAAAATTAAACCAGCTCAATAGGGTCACTATAAAGAATAGGTATCCTCTTTGAAGAATTGATGATTTTTTTTACCAATTGCAAAGGACTAGCTATTTCTCTAAGATTGATCTTCGGCCCGAGTATCATCAAGTAAAGGTGAGGGAGTGTGATATTCCCAAGATGGCCTTTCGGATTAGATATGGGCATTGGGTTAGTTGTGATGTCTTTTGGGTTGACCAATGCACCGACCATCTTCATGGATCTTATGAATAATGCACCGGCCATCTTCATAGACCTAATAAATAGGGTCTTTAAACCCTACCTTGATACCTTTGATGTGGTCTTCATTGATGATATTTTGATCTATTCACATAGTAGGGAGAAGCATATGGGTCATTTGAGGGTTGTGTTGCAAAGATTGAGGTAGGAGAAATTGTATGCCAAGTATGAAAAGTGTGAATTTTGGTTGAAAGAGGTTGCATTCTTCGTTCATGTGGTGTCGGGGGATTGTATTAAGGTGGATCCTAAGAAGATCGATGTTATTATAAATTGGCCTAGAGCATTGACCCCGACGGATATTAGGAGCTTCTTGGGCCAAGCGGGTTATTATAGAAGGTTTGTGAATAGGTTCTCCTCTATTGATTCCCCTATTACAAAATTAACTCAAAAGAAGGTTAAGTTTGTGTAGATCGATGAGTGTGAGAGGAGCTTCCAAACATTGAAAGATAAGTTTGTGTCTGCTCCTATATTATCACTACCGGATGGACTTGAGGGATTTGTTGTGTATTGTGATGCTTCTAGAGTTGGTTTGGGATGTGCGCTAATGCAAAATGGTAAGGTGATCGCCTATGATTCTAGGCAACTCAAGGTGCATGGAAAGAACTACCCTACTCATGAACTTGAATTGGCCGCCATGGTGTTTGCATTAAAAATTTTGCATCATTATTTGTATGGGGTGCATGTTGATGTGTTCATCGATCATAAGAGCCT
>DF366123.1:4735-23711 GCA_000787875.1 Solanum virginianum
ATCCAACATATATATATATCCACAGACTTCTACATAGACTGACAGAATCATAGAATGGGACAGGCCCCCGCGGTACCCACGAATAAACGTATATGCAAAGTAACAAACAAGTGTATACCAAAAGTGGGCTTCGAAATAGGGGGCACTCTAAATAGCAGAAAAGTGTCCTAAGCTGGGGGGTCACCAAACTGTACGTCGGTACCTGCGGGCATGAAACCTAGCCCACGAAGAAGGGGGTCTATACAAAGTGCGTACTGAATATGTAAAGCAGAATGAGCAGAATGTAAATCTAAGTAGTAATCGAAATAAAATTATGTAAGGAAAATACATATCCCAAAAGTATTAAACTGATTACTTCTAAAATACAAATCATGCATAAGGCACAGGAAATATGGTCGCCTGCCCGTCTATGGCGCCATAACACAGAATAACACCATAAAGTTCAAATCTCCAAAATCTCTGTCATATATCACAAACATAGCAGAAGCGCAATCACAGCATAACACCAGTCTAAGCGGAGCCCGGCCCTTGGGCGAAGCTGACCGTCGAATACAGCTTTACACTAGAATACATATATATATATATATCATAATACGCATGACAACAACTGGCTCAGGAACCGGCAAATGGTATATGCATAAGATCATTATCATAAATCCAAAAGATTCGTAAAATAGTCATATCTGAAATTAGAATAGTTATTATTACAAAATCTTTCAAAATTACACAAGTTTTCACCTATCCTCGCAACTTGCAAATTTCAAAGGCATCAGAGTCAATATTATGACAATTTATCATAAGAATGCCAAGGAATAAATATGAATCATACTCAAGTTCGGATTGTGAGAATATAGTTCCCTCGGGACTCATATCATAGCCTATTTTCAGCTAAGTCATGCCAAAAGAAAAAGAGTGCTTTACATACATCACACTCTCCAATATAATCCAAATGCAAGCCAAATCCAACTTATGTTTCGGATTGCCTAAGGCCTACAAACAAGTCATAAAATGCTACACAATTAGCTAAAGATTTTTTGGGCCTTAAATTCCAACTTCGCCCTTAATTTTACAAAAATTTGGGCAGCATTTCCCCTTAAAAATAGGCCACCTCGAGAATTCAACTCGTCTTAATCAATCAATAATAAAAACAATTACAACCCAGCAATATCAATAATCATATAATGAACTCAACCCCTTAAAAATAGGCTACCCCGAGAATTCAACCCGGCCTAATCAATCAGCAACAACAACAACCCAGCAATACCCAACGACACCAAAATCACTTAATTCAGTTAAAAGGGCAAAATAGTTTAAAAATTTTATCACCAGAAAAAGTCATCTAAATCTAATAATTTTTACACAAAAATGTTCCCCAAGTAATAAGAGATGCAGTAGCGAAAATCGTTTTGAAAATGGAGCTAATATGAGGAAGAAATCGCAAGTTAAAGTTTTCAAAACCTATTGAAAATGCAGAAGTAAACAGTAATTTTTACCTCAAATGATGCACCAAAATCAATTTCTGAAGATCTTACGTTGTTCTCCTCAGAAAATTACACAACTTAGCCTTTTGAATCACCCAAATCGAACCAAAATTGAGAGAGAAATTGAAGATCAAAGTTGGGGACACAACTAAAGAATTATTGAAGTTCTACAGCTTTATACAAGCTGTGAACTGTTCTGCCATGTGGCAGCATCTGGTGGGGCCATGTGGCCCCACCCCTTTACTTTTCACCCACTGGTCAAACTTAATTTTTATGTTTCGGCCTCATCTAAAGTTGAAAAAATACAATCCACATATGGAATCTTATCAGAAACAGCATTCCAGACTCAATAGTGCAGTCAAAATTTCTAACGGAGATCGTTTTATGCCATTATAGGTCCCACTTCTCAATCTCGAGCACTACCAATAGGTCAAATCACACAAAGACCCCGGTACTGAACAAAAGGTCCTCCTAGCCCAAACTCAATGTTTCGAACCCAATGAAAGTATCAGAATTTGCAATTGAGGTTTTCTTGACCCCAAAACCTGAGAAAACTCATTTAAACTAGTTTTAGACTCAAAAATCCAAAATATTCTCGGAAGCTCTAAAAATTATAACTAAGTCATTTCTAGCATTAGTCTAACCATCTGGAACTGCTGAAATTATCAAAATTCCAATTCAAGTTTTCAAACTCCGAATGTTGACCAAAGTCAAACTTTGGCTCTGGTAACAACTAAAAATGCAACTTCTGACCTAAAATCTCTATTTTAACTCCAAAAAATTCCAATTTTGGTCCCAAATTTTCCTAATTGTTCCAATGCATGAAATACGAGTTCTAACATTATGACCTGTCTATTTATAAATATTTACATTTTGAGGGTGTGCTCGGGAGATATCTTCGCCCTGTCCCACTTATGGTTAGAAGTGTTGTTAGATATGGCTATATATTATTCGTGTTTAACTCCTATTATTTTTATGTAACTATTAAAGACATTCCTTAGTTCCTACTCCCTTCTATACTTGATGTTGTGATGAGATGAAAGTCCTAAGTCCCTATTTCTCTCCATAGCGAGAGTCATACGTACCTGCCCCTTAGGCTTTGATTGCTATGAGATCATGCTAATCCTCTTCCCTGTAACATCCCCAAATCTTCCAAAGTCTTGCATCCTCTAGAATTATGTGTTTGTTATTTAGTTATGCTTTTGCAACTAAGGATGCACCATATATGCTTAAGAGGATTGTTTGGGGTCCCTTTGGGCTCCCTGTTTGTCGTGTTACGCCTAGACTCTAGGCTTGCGTTGTGACAAGCTTGGTATTAGAGCACTAGGTTTGTAAATAGTCTTTGAAAATCAAACATACCACATCAAGTAGAGTCTTGCTCATGGTTGTGAAGTACACCATGACTATGAATAGGGCTATGAGGCATTTTAGGAAATGACTCACTTCTTCATAAATCTATGTCATGCTTTTGATTTGAATTAACGTTTCCTTTCTCTATTGGATGATCTTTTGCGCTTAGATGTAGCCACCAAGAAAAATGGCACAAAGAGATCACACTCCTGAGGGCGAATCGGTCCCTTTAGCTCCACAAGTCCCCCCAAGAAGAAGAAGGGGTCACTCATGCCAAATATCAAAATATGGTCACTTTATTAGCATGGGCCGTGGTCAACCAAGGAATTCAAGCTTCTATGCTCCTACCCTCACTTTAAGAGTAAAGGATTTCACAAGAATGGACCCTCCAGAGTTCTACGACTCAAAGATGGAGAAAGGCCCCTAAGAATTCATTGACAAAGTGTACAAACTCACATTTTAGGGCATTAAGCTTAGACGAGATAATAGAGCTTGTGGGCTATCAACTCAAGGGCCTTGCTCAAATTTAGTTTGCATAATGAAAGCTAGGGAGAGTGAATAAAGAGCCTGTCTCTTTGGAGGAATTCAAAGCCGCCTTCCTTAACCATTGGAGTTCATGAATCTCAAGCAAGGTTCCATGAGTGTTAGGGATTATTCTCTAAAATTCAATAACCTCTCAAAGTATGCTCCTCACTTGGTTGTTGATCCTAGGGCAAGAATGCACAAGTTTGTGTTGAGAGTGTCTGAGTTTCTCAATGAAGAATGACGTACCACCATGCTCATAGGAGATATGGACTTGTCTTGGCTCATGACTTATGCTGAGAAACTTGACGGGGAAAAACTTAGAACGAGGAGGAGTGGGGATTCTAAGAGGGCTCGTTATGATAGTGGATTTCAAGGTGCTTGAGATGGTCGTTTTTAACAAGGCCACAAATTCCAAGCTCAAGGGTCCTCTAATGCTCAAAACCAAAGATTTGCTAATGATAGGGTGCCCAACCCTAGAACTCAAGGTGGTAATGGTGGTAAAATTATTCCTAAGTGTGGGAGGTGTTGTAAAAATCATAGTGGTGGATCCTACAAAGATATGGGTGCTTGTTTTGGATGTGGCAAAATGGGACATAAGATTGCGGATTGTCCAAACAAGGATAGAGCTGGTCATCCCCAAGGATATGGTGCTTATGGTGATCAAAGGGCACAAGGTGATCAACAAGAAGGCGCTCCACATCACAACCGATTTTATACTCTTCAAGGGTGACAAGGGGTGGATAAAGCACCCGATACTATTATTGGTATGTTAAAGATCTACAATATTGATGTATATGGTTTATTAGATCCGGGTGCTACTCTCTCTTTCATTACTCCATTTGTTGTTAATTGGCTTCATATGTGTCCCGAATTGTTTTGTGAATGCTTTGAAGTGTCTACCCTCGTTGGTAAGTCCATTGTTGCTAAAATAGTCAATAGGGTTTGTCCTGTGTCTATATTACATAAAGTCTTGCCTTGTGATATTGTTGAACTTGAAATGGTAGATTATGACATTATTCTTAGAATGGATTGGTTAGATGAATATCATGCTTCTATAGATTGTAGGACTCATAAAGTTAAGTTCCAATTTCCTAATGAACTCATCCTTGAGTGGGAAGATCATGATTCAGTGGTTAAAGGACTCATTAAGTTAAGTTCTGATTTCCTAATGAACTCATCCTTGAGTAGAAAGATCATGATTCAGTGGTTAAGGGTAGGTTTATGTCTTGTCTTAAGGCTCGAGAATTGATTTCTAAGGGTTGCATTTGTCATCTTGTGAGGGTTAGGGATATTGAGTCTAAACTCCCTCTTGTTGAGTCAATTCCAGTGGTCAATGAGTTTCTTGATGTTTTTCCCGATGAACTCCCTAATATCCCCCCTCCCAAAAGGAAATAGACTTCGGTGTAGACCTCTTCCCCAATACCTAACCTATTTCTATTCCCCTTACGACATGGACCTAATAAAGTTTAAGAATCAATTGATGGACCTATTCAAGAAGGGTATCATAATGAATGCTCTGATGATATTTATTGATCTCACGAATAAGGCCTTTAAAACCTACATTGACATATTTGTGGTGGTTTTCATTGACCATATCTTGATTTATTCCTGGAGTAAAAAGGAGCATGTGAAACATTTGAGGGTAGTGTTACAAACCTTGAGGGAAGAAAGGTTATTTGCCAAGTTTAACAAATGTGAATTTTTGTTGAAGGAAGTTGCATTCTTAGAACATGTGATGTCAGGCGAAGGGAGTAAAGTGGATCTAAAAAGGACAGAGGCAATAAGGAATTAGCCTAAGCCCTTGACTCCAACAGATATTAGGAGTTTCTTGGGCTTAGCGGGATACTATTGGAGATTTGTTGAGGGTTTCTCTTCAATTGCTTGCCCCTTGACAAAGTTAACTAAAAAGAAGGCTAAATTTGTTTGGACCAATGAATGTGAAATGAGTTTTCAAACATTGAAAGATAGGCTTACATCCGCTCCTATATTGGCTCTACTAGATGGATTAGAAGGGTTTATGGTTTATTGTGACGCTTGAAGAATTAGTTTGGGGTGTGTATTGATGCAAAGTGGCAATTTATTGCCTATACTTCTAGGCAACAAAAGGTACATGAGCATAATTACTCCATCCATGATCTTGAATTATAAGTCGTGGTACTTGCTTTGAAGATAAGGCATCACTATTTATATGAGGTTCATGTAGATATGTTCACCGACCATAAGAGTCTCCAATACGTTTTCTTCTAAGGAGATCTAAATTTATGGCAAAGGAGGTTGTTGAAACTCCTTAAAAGTTAAGCTAATATAGTGGTCAATACTTAAAGATTTACAATATTAATGTATATGCTTTATTGGATCCGGGTGCCACTTTCTCTTTCATTACTCCATTTGTTATTAATTGGCTTCGTGTGTGTCTCAAATTGTTATGTGAATGCTTTGAAGTGTCTACCCTCGTTGGTAAGTACATTGTTGCTAAAAGAGTCAATAGGGGTTGTCCTGTGTCTATATTACATAAAGTCTTGCCTTGTGATATTGTTGAACTTGAAATGGTAGATTATGACATTATTCTTGGAATGGATTGGTTAGATGAATATCATGCTTCTATAGATTGTAGGACTCATAAAGTTAAGTTCCAATTTCCTAATGAACTCATCCTTGAGTGGGAAGATCATGATTCAGTGGTTAAGGGTAGGTTTATGTCTTGTCTTAAGGCTCGAGAATTGATTTCTAAAGGTTGCATTTGTCATCTTGTGAGGGTTAGGGATATTGATTCTAAACTCCCTCTTGTTAAGTCAATTCCAATGGTCAATGAGTTTCTTGATGTTTTTCCTGATGAACTACCTAATATCCCCCCCTCCCGAAAGGAAATAGACTTCAGTGTTGACCTCCTCCCTAATACCTAACCTATTTCTATTCCCCCTTACTACATGGACTGAATGGAGTTTAAGAATCAATTGATGGACCTATTCGAGAAGGGTATCATAAGGCCTAGCAAGTCACCTTATGGTGTACCTATGTTGTTTGTAATGATGAAAGATGGCTCTCTTAGAATGTGCATCGACTACTATCAACTTAATAAAATCACCGTGAAGAACAGGTATCCCTACTCGAATAGATGACTTATTTGATCAATATCAAGGGGCTAGCCACTTATCAAAGATCGACCTTCAGTCTAGGTATCATCAATTGAGGTTGAAGGAGTGTGACATTCAAAAGATGGTCTTCCGAATATGATATGGGCATTTTAAATTTGTGGTGATGTCCTTTGTCATAACGAATGCTCCGATGATATTTATTAATCTCACGAATAGGGCCTTTAAAACTACATTGACATGTTTGTGGTGGTATTCATTGAGCATATCTTGATTTATTCCTGGAGTAAAAATGAGCATGTGAAATAGTTGAGGGTAGTGTTGCAAACCTTGAGGGAAGAAAGGTTGTTTGCCAAGTTTAACAAATGTGAATTTTTGTTGAAGGAAGTTGCATTCTTAGGACATGTGATGTCAGGCAAAGGGAGTAAAGTGGATCTAAAAAAGACAGAGGTGGTAAGGAATTGGCCTAGGCCCTGGACTCCAATGGATATTAAGAGTTCCTTGGGCATGGCGGGATACTATTGGAGATGTGTTGAGGGTTTCTCTTCAATTGCTTGTGCCTTGACAAAGTTGACTAAAAAGAAGGCTAAATTTGGTTGGACCAATGAATGTGAAATGAGTTTTCAAAAATTGAAAGATAGGCTTACATCTGCTCCTGTATTGGATCTACTAGATGGATTAGGAGGGTTTGTGGTTTATTATGATGCTTGAAGAATTAGTTTGGGGTGTGGATTGATGCAAAGCATTTATGGCAAAGGTGGTTGTTGAAACTCCTTAAAAATTAAGATAATGTAGTGGTTGATGCTTAAATATCTACAATATTAATGTATATGCTTTATTGGATCCAGGTGCCACTCTCTCTTTTATTACTCCATTTGTTGTTAATTGGCTTCGTGTGTGTCCCGAATTGTTATGTGAACGCTTTGAAGTGTCTACCCTCATTGGTAAGTCCATTATTGCTAAAAGAGTCAATTGGGGTTGTCCTGTGTCTATATTGCATAAAGTCTTGCCTTATGATGTTGTTGATCTTGAAATGGTAGATTATGACATTATTCTTGGAATGGATTGGTTAGATGCATATCATGCTTCTATAGATTGTAGGACTCGTAAAGTTAAGTTTCGTTGTCCTAATGAACTCATCCTTGAGTGGGAAGATCATGATTCAGTGGTTAAGGGTAGGTTTATGTCTTGTCTTAAGGCTCGAGAATTGATTTCTATGGGTTACATTTGTTATCTTGTGAGGGTTAGGGATATTGAGTCTAAACTCCCTCTTGTTGAGTTAATTCCAGTGGTTGATGAGTTTCTTGATGTTTTTCCCGATGAACTCCCTAATATCGCCCCCCCTCCCAAAAGGAAATAGATTTCGGTGTTGGCCTCCTCCCTAATACCTAACCTATTTCTATTCCCCCTTACTACATGGACCTAATGGAGTTTATCAATTGATGGACCTATTCGAGAAGAGTATCATAAGGCCTAGCAAGTCACCTTGGGGTGCACCTATATTGTTTTTAATGTTAAAGGATGGCTCGCTTAGAATGTGTATCGACTACTATCAACTCAATAAAGTCACCCTGAAGAAAAGGTATCCCTACCTCGAATAGATGACTTATTTGATCAATTTAAAGGGGCTAGCCACTTATCAAAGATTGACCATCAGTCTAGGTATCATCAATTGAGGTTGAAGGAGTGTGACATTCCAAAGATGGTCTTCTGAACATGATATGGACATTTTAAATTTGTGGTGATGTCCGTTGTCATAATGAATACTCCGATGATATTTATTGATCTCACGAATAGGGCCTTTAAAACTACATTGACATTTTTGTGGTGGTATTCATTGAGCATATCTTGATTTATTCCCGGAGTTAAAAGGAGCATGTGAAACATTTGAGGGTAGTGTTGCAAACCTTGAGGGAAGAAAGGTTGTTTGCCAAGTTTAACAAATGTGAATTTTTGTTGAAGGAAGTTGCATTCTTAGGACATCTGATGTCAGGCGAAGGGAGTAAAGTGGATCTAAAAAAGACAGAGGTGGTAAGGAATTGGCCTAGCCCCTTGACTCCAACAGATATTAAGAGTTCCTTGGGCTTGGCGGGATACTATTGGTGATGTGTTGAGGGTTTCTCTTCAATTGCTTGTCCCTTGATAAAGTTGACTAAAAAGAAGGCTAAATTTATTTGGACCAATGAATGTGAAATGATTTTTCGAACATTGAAAGATAGCATTACATCCGCTCTTGTATTGGCTCTACTAGATGGATTAGAAGGGTTTGTGGTTTATTGTGACACTTGAAGAATTAGTTTGGGGTGTGGTTTGATGCAAAGTGGCAAGTTATTGCCTATACTTCTAGGCAACAAAAGGTGCATGAGCATAATTACTCCATCCATGATCTTGAATTGTTAGTCGTGGTATTTGCTTTGAAGATATGGCATCACTGTTTATATGAGCTTCATGTAGATATGTTCACCGACCATAAGAGTCTCCAATACGTGTTCATCTAAGGAGATCTAAATTTATGGCAAAGGAGGTTGTTGAAACTCCTTAAAAATTAAGCTAATGTAGTGGTCGATGCTTAAATATCTACAATATTAATGTATATGCTTGATTGGATCAGGGTGCCACTCTCTCTTTCATTACTCCATTTGATGTTAATTGGCTTCGTGTGTGTCCCGAATTGTTATGTGAACGCTTTGAAGTGTCTACCCTCGTTGGTAAGTCCATTGTTGCTAAAAGAGTCAATAGGGGTTGTCCTGTGTCTATATTGCATAAAGTCTTGCCTTGTGATGTTGTTGAACTTGAAATGGTAGATTATGACATTATTCTTAGAATGGATTGGTTAGATGCATATCATGCTTCTATAGATTGTGGGACTCGTAAAGTTAAGTTTCGATTTCCTAATGAACTCAACCTTGAGTGGGAAGATCATGATTCAGTTGTTAAGGGTAGGTTTATGTCTTGTCTTAAGGCTCGAGAATTGATTTCTAAGGGTTACATTTGTTATCTTGTGAGGGTTAGGGATATTGAGTCTAAACTCCCTCTTGTTGTGTCGATTCCAGTGGTCAAAGAGTTTCTTGATATTTTTCCCGATGAACTCCCTAATATCGCCCCCCTCCCGAAAGGAAATAGACTTCGGTGTTGACCTCCTCCCTAATACCTAACCTGTTCCTATTCCCTCTTACTACATGGACCTAATAGAGTTTAAGAATCAATTGATGGACCTATTCGAGAAGGGTATCATAAGGCCTAGCAAGTCACCTTGGGGTGCATCTATGTTGTTTTTAATGATAAAGGATGGCTCGCTTAGAATGTGCATCGACTACTATCAACTCAATAAAGTCACTGTGAAGAACAGGTATCCCTACCTTGAATAGATGACTTATTTGATCAATTTAAAGGGGCTAGCCACTTATCAAAGATGTTTCAGTCTAGGTATCATCAATTGAGGTTGAAGGAGTGTGACATTCCAAAGATGGTCGTCCGAACATGATATGGGCATTTTAAATTTGTGGTGATGTTCTTTGTCATAATGAATGCTCCGATGATATTTATTGATCTCATGAATAGGGCCTTTAAAACTACATTGACATGTTTGTGGTGGTATTCATTGAGCATATCTTGATTTATTCCCGAAGTAAAAAGGAGCATGTGAAACATTTGAGGGTAGTGTTGCAAACCTTGAGGGAAGAAATGCTGTTTGCCACGTTTAACAAATGTGAATTTTTGTTGAAGGAAGTTGCATTCTTAGGACATCTAATGTCAGGAGAAGGGAGTAAAGTGGATCTAAAAAAGACAGAGGTGGTAAGGAATTAGCCTAGGCCCTCGACTCCAATGGATATTAGGAGTTTCTTGGGCTTGGCAGGATACTAATGGAGATTTGTTGAGGGTTTCTCTTCAATTGCTTGTCCCTTGACAAAGTTGACTAAAAAGAAGGCTAAATTTGTTTGGACCAATAATGAATGTGAAATGAGTTTTCAAATATTGAAAGATAGGCTTACATCCGCTCTTGTGGTTTGTGGTTTATTGTGATGCTTGAAGAATTAGTTTGGGGTGTGTATTGATGCAAAGTGGCAAGTTATTCCCTATACTTCTAGGCAACAAAAGGTGCATGAGCATAATTACTCCATCCATGATCTTGAATTATAAGTCGTGGTATTTTCTTTAAAGATGTGGCATCCCTGTTCATATGAGGTTCATATAGATATGTTCACCGGCCATAAGAGTCTCCAATACGTGTTCATCTAAGGAGATCTAAATTTATGGCAAAAAAGGTTGTTGAAACTCCTTAAAAATTATGACTTGAGTATGCATTATCATTCGGGTAAAGCTAATGTAGTGGTCGATACTCTAAGTTGAGTGTCCACAGATAGTACGACTCATATTGATGATGGAAAGAAAGAATTTGCAAGAGAGGTTCACCTGATGGCAAGATTGGGAGTTTGGTTGGATGAAGCCAAAAATGGAGGCATGGTGGTTGTAGATGGTTCCAACTCTTCCTTGCTGAAGAGGTTAAATCAAAACAAGACCTTGACTCTGCATTGCTAGAATTAAAAGCCTTAGTAATGGATGGAAAGGTGGAGATTTTCTCCCATGTGGGAAATGGTGTTCTTAGATATCAAGGTAGATTATGTGTATCAAATATTGAAGGGTTGAGGGACTTGATCTTGAATGAGGCTCATAATTCATCTTATTCCATTCACCCAGGTTCTATGAATATATATAGAGATTTGAAAGATATGTATTGGTGTGGTGGTATTAAAAGGGATATTGCTAACTTTGAGGCCAGTTGTCACAGTTGCCAACAAGTCAAAGTCAAACATCAAAGGTTGGGTGGCCTAGCTCACGAGAGATTAAAACTATGAAGCATTTTGATTCTACGTGTGTTATTGTTGATGGAATGATAAAGTTGGGTCACTTCCTACTGGTTAAAATGAATTATGGTGCCAAAGATTATCCCAAGCTGTACATTCATGAATTGATTGATTGCATGGGGTCCTATTGGCTATTATTTTGAATCATGGTGCCCAATTCACTTCGCACTTTTGGATATCTTTCCAAAGAGGCCTTGGTACTAAATTTAAGCTTAGTACAACCTTTCACCCACAAACAGATGGTCAAGCCAAAAGGACCATTCCAACTTTGAGGATACGCTTAAGGCTTGTGTCTTGGAGTTTAAAGGTAGTTAGGATGAACATCTTCCACTTATTGAGTTTGCTTACAACAATAGCTACCACTCAAGTATTGGTATGGCTCCTTTTGAAGATCTTTATGATAGGTGTTGTAGATCCCTAGTTGGGTGGTTTGAAATGGGGGAAATTATTTTGCTAGGTCCGAATTTGTCACTCTTGCTTACAACAACATGCTCATAAGAGAAAGATTGAAAATGGCTCAAAGTCAGCAAAAGTCCTATACACAAGAAGGAGAGACCTTGAGTTTGAAGTTAATTATTGGGTGTACTTGAAGGCTTCACCAATAAAAGGCGTAGTTCATTTTGGCAAGCAAGAGAAGTTAAACACTGGTACGTAGGGCCTTACTGGATCTTGAGACGTTTTGGTAAAGTTGCATACAAATTGGAGTTGCCCATGGAGATGAGCATGGTTTATTTGGTCTTCCATGTCTCTATGTTTTGGAAGTGTGGTGGAGGCCTAAATTCCATTGTTCCCTTAGAGGTAGTGAATGTTGGAGAGAATTTGACTTATGAGGAAGTTTCGGTGGAAATTTTGGATAGGCAAGTGAAGAGGTTGAGAAATATAGATGTAACATCAATAAAAGTTCTTTGTAAGAACCAACAAGTTATAAGTGCAACTAGGGAAGCTGAAGCAGACATGAAGAAGTGATACCCCTATCTTTTCTATACTAATAAAGCTTGAGGTACTATGATTTTTCCTACTTAAGAACCTCCCATTTTGTGCATGTCATTTTTATGTTATCTATGCATGATTATTTGATGTTGCATTGTAAATGTTATTTAAAGCATGATTTGCATTTTTTTGAATATGATGCATGCATTTTATTCCTTAGAGCTTATGATTAGCATATTTGAGAATGAATGTTCCTAAGGGGGAGATATGGTAAGGCCCCACATGTTGGAAGGCATGAAATTGCCTAAGAAATGAAATCTGAAAATTTTCTAAGTGTAAGTGGGTTTCACGAAGGGGTTTACGGGATAATAAATGAAGCACAAGCCATGTGTGTCATGGATTCGAGGGTGCAATTCTAGTAGCTCATGTTGGGAGGGCCACTAATGTACAAACGCTATTACGAGTCGTAGGTTGACCTATGAGCTTTAACTTATGCTCGTTCAATAGTGGGAAGACTTGGTGTAAAAATATGGTATTCTATAGTTGGAAGTACTAATTAGCAGTAAAGCTCAAAGATTGATTGATGGGTTGTAAGTTGTTTCGTGGTTTGAGATTCAAAGAAGGTTTCTCAGAGTCTAAAACGTTATCAGGAGGAGATCCCTTACCACGACATGTGGTCTGGACCATGGCCTGTAATCAGGGTCTCCTGGTCTGACATTTCCTCATATTGTAAGTTATGCTACATCATTTAAGCCCCCCAAATAAGCCTTTTTTCAGCCCTATACAACCCTAAGCTACTTCATTCTCACCCATTCTAAAATATCTTAAGTCTAAAATTTCTCCTAAATGCTATGAAGTTTCTCAAGGCCTTCAAGAAAGGAGTCCAACTAGGGTTTTTGATTTTCTTCATCCTCTAACAAAATTTTCATCTCTAATCATACCAAGGTATGTGAGTTTTGATTTGTGGAGACCTTTCCTCTACAAAGTTAAACCATTCCTTTTCTCTATGTATTTCTCAAGTCATGGTAACATTTGATAATTTCATGAACTCTTTTATATGATGAAAAGATTTATGCTATTATGCCTTTGTACACTATTATATTATGAGATGTCATGAAAGCATTTATGATTTATATGAGTGTTTAATGGTGCCCTAACAAAGCTTTATCTTGTTGGTAGTGGGTTACCTTGAATGACCCTCAAATGATTCTATTTTACTGCTCTCATGTTATTTACTCTCAAGTTGCATGATTTTAAGCATATGTATATATAGCCACCATGTTTATATGAAAGTTATGAGCCAAGATTCTTATGTTGATTAAAGCCTTATGGAAAGATATGTAAACTATGATTATTAAGAATTTTGAAGGGCTATTATGCATGCTATGAGCTAGATGAATATTGTGAAAGTTATGAATGATATGAAGCCCTATCTTTTATATTATGAAGTCTTGGTTTAATGAGCTACTCTATGATGATATTATGATATTATAAGACATTTTATGTATTATGATTATGAGTATAAATCGAGTATTCCTTGGGATTGTAACCTAGAACCGAGATGACCTTGGTAGATAATCATTGTCCCTTGACTATGTTGCCACCGTTGGTTTGTGATTAGCTAATCCATCTATACAACTCTTTTTGCATGATTGGCCCAAAAAGAGTGGCATTCTCGTTGGCATATGCTAATTAATAACCGAAAAGGGTGTACTTATTATAAGGACTTCACTCATACATTAACTAAAAAGGGTGGTGTTCGTGTATGATGTTTGTGAGACACTCTCCAAAAAGGGTTAAGTGTGCATAAGGTGAAGTGTTTGGTTTACCTTGGCAAAGTAGACCACTTCTTGTCTGGTGGAGTGAACGTCAAGATTCCAAGTAGTAGGTCGCTTGGTTGTTCCTATCAGTTATAGTCCCTTCTTATCTATGTATGATATGTCATGTGATTTGGTAATCCCTCATGCATATTTTGACTAAGCATTGATCATTCATGTCATATTGAACCCCGTATCCATTGATTATGGTTAAGCATAACATTTAATTATGGCTTATGTTCCTTGTTGCATTTTGTATCCTGCATACTTAGTACATTACAAGTATTAACACATACATTTTGCCTATAAGATCTAACCATGTAGAAATCGAAGCTCCTATTCATCCTCATCCATGTGGCTAGATGGTTCAATTGAATAATGCTATTTGTGAGTCCTCCATTTCCAGAAAAATATCCACTTACTTTAATTCGTTATTAAGACTTATCTATTTATGAATTTTAATTGATAGTGAGCTTGAGAGATGTCTTTGCGCCCATTCGACTCATGATTAGAGGTGTTGTTGGATATGGCTATATATGATTCATGTTTGACTCCTACTATGTTTATGTAACTATTAAAGATATCATTTGTTCCTACTCCCTTATGTTCTTGATGTTGTGATGAGATAAAAGTCCTAAGCCTCTATTTCTCCCTATAACATCAGGCTAGTATTCTTCCCTATAACATCACCATAGCTTGAGTCCGAAGTCACAGTTTCTGTAGAATTATGTGTTTGTTGTTTAATTATGCTTCTGAAACCAAGGATATGCTATGTGTGCTTAACAGGTTTGTTTGGCATCCCTTTAGGTTCCCCATTTGCCGTATTACGTCTAGGCCCTAGGGTTGGGTCGTGACAAAGGGGAATCTACATGCCAAGGTGGAGTTCCATATCTTTGTTAATTTCACAATTGCATCTTTTATGAATAATATAGCATACGTCGATCCACTAGCCTTGCTTAGCCTACAAGGGCTCTTATGTTGGCACATAGTTAATGAGACAAAGGTGGCTTCTAGGGTTCACTTACCAAACCCCACCAATTTCCCCATTCGGTGCTAAGTCATTCCCATGGAATACATTAGAAAACATATGCATAATCTTAATCATTCATGAACTTTAAAAGTATAACTTCATCATCATCATATGTAAAGAGCAACTCATCATAACTTGAGATCCAACATGTAGGGCTTGCCCCTAAACAAAAGGATCTATCCTTCGATGAGAATTGGCCTTTCACCATCTTTAAATTTAACTTAAGGGATTCAAAACATCTTAACTTTACTTTCATAACTTTGAATTGAACTCTTCTCTTTGGAGATCATACCCCCTTTGTAAACTTTGATATGATCATTGGGTGGCCACATGCATGCAAACTTTATATCATGTAACTCAAGAGGACTATGCTTTAATTTAATGAAAATCATCAATTTAACTCACTCTTAGATAACCCACCACAATCATACATATCATCTTCAAACTTTAGACATAAAATCATACAATTCATCTCATAAGGTCATCATTCTCATAATAACTCGTGGTATCATAACTTTGAATCTCATAAAATTAATCATCATAGAAAACCCTTGAAATCAACTCATGCAATTTCATGCAATAGATAGATAATATTGACATAATTCATGCTTAATAGGATAATTAGAAAGAATCCATAAGAAATCAACATTGAAACTTGAATGATTTAGTAATTTAGGATTTGGAAGTCCATGGGTGGAAGAACCCATGGATGAAGAAACCCACATACCTTTTGAACATTGAAACTTGAAGAACTTTGGGATTCCTTTTTGTAAGTTTCGTCTTCAATGGAGGAAGCTTGACACCTAAGACATTTAAGAGAACTTGTTAGAGGATTCTAGAGAGAAGTTTTGGAGGATTTGAGATGTTTAGATAGAGATTTACATCTAAAATTAGGGGAATTTTTGAGGATTTACATATATAAAGGTGTTGGGATGAGTCCCAACTAACTTTTCAGACTTAAAATAAAATTTAGAATTTTTTTAACATTGGAGGAGCAAGGGTGTGCAGCGCCTTTGCCACAAACTCTACCATCATACACAAATTTACCTGCTGAAAAGGTCTACAAAGTTGGATTTATGAAATAACACACAAAGTTTGTAATATTTAAGAAATACATCATAGGGTCTTTTTGAGTCACATCGAGAGGTGTTATAATATCTCCTCCTTGGGAAAATTCATCCCTAAATATCATAAAACTATACTTGAGAGGAATGACAAGATACTTTTCACTCCTAACATAAATGCATCAATGCATTTTAAATATCATTTTCATAAAATCTCAAACTTATGCATCAAAATTCCATTAAACAAAATCCATGAGTATGAACGCATGCAACTTTACTCTAAGAGCTGAAATACTTGACATCTTAAACATGATTGTCTTATTACCTTAGGCTTGAGTAGAGTGAAAAAGATAAGGGTATCATTTCATCATGTCCGCTTCGGCTTCCCAAGTCACACTTTCAACTTATTGGTTTCTCCAAAGGACATTAACGGTCATTGCATCTTTATTTCTCAATCTCTTTACTTGCCTATAAAATATTTCCACCAGAACTTCTTCATATGTCAAATTCCCCTGAACACTCACATCATCAAATGGAACTCTGAAATTTGATCCCCCAAGAACTTTCTCAACATTGACACATGGAACACTGGATGAATTGTGTTCATCTCCAGTGGCAACTCTAACTCATATGCCACCTTACCAACCCTTTTCATAATCTTATAAGACCCTATAGATAGGGCTCAACTTCCCTTTCTTGCCAAATCAAACCACACACTTCATAGGTGACACCTTCAAGTAAACCAAATCATCAAAATTAAACTCAAGTTCTCTTCTCCTCACATCAGAGTAGGACTTTTGTATAATTTGGGTGGTCTTCACATTCCGAGTGACCCATCCTTCATCCTGTAGAAAACACCAAGGGATCCCATGGGGACCTACTAGGTCTAATGAATCCCTTTTCTAGCAAATCCTTCAATTGATCCTTTAGTTCTTTTAACTCCATTGGGGTCATTCTATTAGGAGGGATTGATATAGGATGGGTGTCGAGTAAAACATTTATGCCAAAATATATCTCCTTTTTGGGAGGGACACTGGGAAACTCTTTGGGAAACTCATTGACTATGGGAACCGCCTCAATAGATGGACCTTCAGATGTGACATCCTTGACCCTTACCAAAAGGTAGATATACCCCTTAGAAATAATTTTATGGGCTTTGAGATAGGAAATAAACTGATCTTTACATGAAAAACTACCACCCTTCCACTCAATAGTAGGCTCATTTGGAAATTGAAACTTGGCTAACTTTAAAATACTCAACAAGAATTATGGGACATATGAAATATATTTGAAAGAAATTGTGTGGCTAAGGACATATTTTCCCATGGATCTAAAATTTCATAAGCATAAAAATCACAAACATTTAACATACCAGTTATTATGTCCGGGGCTTCTTTCACCTTTTGACGACCATGAAGGGCATAGAACCTATTAGCTTTGGGGGCTCTTTATGCTTGTCCACTATGTCCTTGAGGCTATACATTCCCACTCCTACATTTCTTTGCAAAATGGTCGGTTTTACCACATTTGTAGCAAATATCTTGGTCGGCTAAACATTCACCCTTATTGAACTTTTCACACTTTGCACACATTGGAGAAGCTTGTGAACCCATACCTCCTTAGGGCGTTGGGTTGGACACCTTATCTTTGTTGAAAATTGGAGTAGAAGTATTAGATGACCCTTGATTCCCTTGTTTGTGGCCACCATGGAATTTACCATAGCCACCACTCCCCTTGTGGAAGAATCAACCACCATCCATCCTAGCTCTCATGGACTCCCTAGACTTATACCTCATGGAAGAATTTACATACTATCATATGCTTTTCATTATTAGTCTCTCTTTCTACTCTCTTTTCTTTCCTTTCCTTTTTGTCATATCTAGTTTTTTTTTTGCTTATGGGTTTTAAGACGAGGGTTCCCAGAAAATAACCTCTCTACTTCTATAAGGTAGTGGTAAGGTATGCATATATTCTACCCTCTTCAGACCTCACTTGTGAGATTTCACTAGGTATGTTGTTGTAATTTGTTTCGCATAAGTCATTAGATAGGAGATATCTATCTCATTAATGAGCATAGACATTTTGCATTCCTTAGAGACCATATCTGAGTTACCTGATATGAATTTACTCATTTTAGCCCTTGGATCTGATACCATGAATAGAGTATACTTGGAGAGATTTGTGAACTTGAGAGAATACTCTCTCACATTCATATGCCCTTTTTTATGATTTATGAACTCTTGTTCTTTGGCCGGAGATCAACTCCAATAGAAAGAATCTATCCAAAAATGTTGCTTTAAACTCTTCCCATCCAACTAGGCCCGCTTACTTACCTCTTTCTTCAACCCATTAGTCACACTAAACCTTTGCCACCCCTTTTAATTTATAGCCACAAGCTCGGCCTTCTCCTTCGATGGCACACCCATGACAGCTACAATTTTATAAGTCTCATGAAGAAAATCAATTGGGTCCTCATCAACTTTTGATCCATGAAACTCCAAAGGGTTCATCCTCATAAAATCATGAACTCTTAGTGTCAAGGGAGGTGTTTGAAGAGGAATTGTAGCCTCTCTTTTTGCTTGGTTAGCCAAATCTTGGGCCAACATAGTGAAGGCGGTCCTAAACTTTGCATGAGAAATATTCTTCTCTTGTTGCTCGGGAGGAGCTTGATCTTCGGCGACATCCCTTGGCAATGGTTCTCTTCCTGGTGGCACTTTCTAGAAATAACAAAGAGGGCATCGTTAGTAGGAGGAATAACCTTAGATACTTCTTGTCACATCCCAACCTATGGGTCGTGACTGGCACCCGTTTGGGCGCCCAAA